>OY987244.1:26535305-26784327 GCA_963920765.1 Ulota crispa
AACACATCTAGTATGCAGGGCCAATTTATTGGGTGCTCTAAGGACATCTGCAATGCACCTGGCAAGCAGGCCCAGTATACTATGTTTAATCTAGAACACCATATTAGGTAAATTGGGAAAAAGAGTACATTTTGAGACTTTCACTATTTTTTTCATTATGGAAAATTAGCATATTACAAAAGAAAAAATACGGATTTTAGAAAAAATATGGATTTTTTTTGTACAATATTGAAATCTTTGGGATTTCCTACAAGAATTTCAAATAATTTTCAACTTTGAGCTATAGCTATGCCTACATTTATTGAATGTGAGATTAAGGTGGGTTACAAAATGATACCTCTATTTTTCTCAATTTACCTAATATGGTGTGCTAGATAATAAATTTTTGTGTAATTTTTTTGTTATTTGAAGGGCATTGAAAATACCATTGTGAAAATGTAATAAAATTTAGGTTTGGACATTGACTAATTTAGATAAATCCCATCAAAAGTTAGTTAGCTTCCTAAAATTTAGAGGCCTCTCCAAATAGCCCCAAAAAAGGGAAAATTCAATCCAGGGGTACAACAATGTCTCAATATTGTCCCTTTGGATGCAGTCTCCCTTTTTAGGCTTGATTTGGAGAGGCCTCTAACTTTTTTGGAAGCTAGCTAACGTTTGATGGGGTGTATCCAAATTAGTCAATGTCCAAACTCAAATTTTATTATATTTTCACAATAATATTCTCAATGCCCTTCAAATCATTTTATTTTTGTGTTAAAATGCATTATCTGTTGAAAGACTATACATGATATACGGGGCCTACTTGCTGGGTGCGTTGCATATGCCCTAAGAGCATTATCAATTCAAGACAAGGAATGGGGTTATAACTTCATTTTTCTTGGTGGGAGCCAATTGTTTGGGAGAATGAGATACTTTTGGGCTCCAACGCAACCATGGCAATGCACAACCAAGAGATAGCCCCGTCAAAATGACCTCCTTGGATGGCAAATTTGCTTATTTCCTAATGGCCTCGAACTATGTTTGCTAATGGAATGATATGTTGCTTGCAGTAACTCATAACTTTTTAGCAACAACTTGCAGGTGCTTGCAAGTGTATTCTCTTGTACCTAAATTTGTAATGAGAATTATGTCAGATTAAGAGAATTCCTCCGGTAAAAGGGATTGCCAATTATGGGAACGGGGAGTGGCACAGGAGCGACCAGTTCCCAATCCTGAACGCAGGGTAAGTTATGGGTTGATGGTGCCCTATCCGGAACAAAACACGGCTAAATTCCAGTTTACCGGTTCCAGAAAGATCGCAGTATGATATTAAATTGACAGAGATTCATGTACATTTTCCCATGTTCAACCAACTGCAGGGCTCTGACATGCCCACTTCTCCAGCAAAACAAATAAATATTCCAAAACCAACCTGAGTCCAAGCTTTTTCTTTTCTCAGTTCACTACATCCAAGAATATGTATGCCACTCAGCGCAAATATTTCTGGCTAAATTTAGCTAAAAGTGTATTGTAAAAAAAATCAAAAAAATCAAAATATAGCCAAAATTTCAAGATATGAAACTGCTTGTGAGATGAGGTGCAATTTGAAAATTGTCCTAGTAGCTAGTGAAATCTTAGATCCAGACACCTTAAGTAGCTAAGAATCACATTTGATTTCCCCCCACTTTGCATTCAAGTTAGGAGTTGGGTGCCACTTTGTCCTTGGTAGGATCAAAAGGGTAAAATGTGAGTATCCATTTTGGTAACTCTTGATAGCAATTGCAATTGTCAACTTCATCATAATTGCAACTTTATTGGACCTTGTTGCTTGATGAGTTTTTGCCCTATTTGTTTTGCAAAAGCAAGGGAATTGCAAATTTGGCATCGTATCATTTGTATACACAAACATTGGGAATGTGAGATGAAATCAACCCGTAGAGAATTACTAGTGTTAGAAGTTATCATTTGCACAATAAATTTACACGTGCTTCCATTTTTGTTGTATTGCCATTGTTGAACTATGTATTTCAATTTACATTGTTAGTTTACACTTTGCAAATGTCCAAGTTCAATATGATAACTAAAAAAATAAAACAACTATGGAAGATTGATTTTAGACATCACCAATTTGCATAGTTGGAGAATACATATATTTTTAAACTTGATAGTTGCCATTTTATCTCAATAAGATGCAAGACATGTAGCTGAAAGTTTCTAGCCAAGGAAAAAATTTAGCCAAAATACTAAACAAAAAACCAAACTATTGCAACTTGCTTTCTACAAAATACAAGGTAGTTAGCAATTTTTTTGACCTACAATCCTTGTTTTGAGCAAGTAGAGCTAAAAACAAAAAATAAATTTAAGAGCCCTGATGCCACTATGCAAAACATGGATGAACCCTCATGTTCTTTTGTCAAAATAGTTCAATTTCATCCAAAAAATAGCAGTATTATCTTAAGATTGTGATAAATTCAACAATTCCATCCAAAAATAGCAATATTATCTTAAGATTGTGGATAAATTCAACAATTTCATCCACAAAGAAAAGAAATACATTATCAAATGCTCTCACTGACAAAACTTGTACAGCTTTTGAGCAAAATTTGCTAAGAGAAATCTTACACCGAGACATCAAGATAAGTGACCCCAAGCGCTACTCAAGAGTAGCTCAAGTGGCCAAATAATTTACTAAATGTGCTAGATCCTCAAAATTAGCACTACGGATTTATGACATATTTAACGTACGGACTATCCAAACTCCACAAATGATAATCCAAGAAAAAAAAGTTTGGAAATCTATACAAATTGTTTCGAAGTCTATAAAAATTGTTTAGAGATCTATATAAATTGTTTGGAGGTCTATACAAATTACAAATTATTTAGAGATCTCTCAATACTTTGCCCAATTTGGTCTAAACATCTACAAATCTACCAATACTTTCCATAATCCATAATTATATGAATAGTCCATATTTTGCTAAGCAAGGCATGGTTCAAAATTTGGTAAATTTATCAATAAAAACTTGGCTTTTTTTAGCAAGTAGAGAATCTTCTTTTCTCCTAGTAATTTCAAGAGTTGGTTTCTTGGAGACCTCCTCAAACTTTCACTCCAGGACACCCATTCTTGCACTTTTACATCTTGCTAGGTAAAAAAAACTTTCCGATTCTCACATGGAAAATCAAAATTTGAGTGAGAAAGCTTTGATTTTATTATTGAACAACGGCTTGAGAAAATTTGGAATTTCCCCAAGCCTAAAAAAATTCCTATTAGATAAGGTAGGAACACTCATAAGCGTTAGTGTCCCCATAACCATCACCTCTAAAATCTTGGAAAATATGTAGAAGTAAATAGATATAATTACAAGGATGTACAACACGTGAACATGAAATCTTAGTGTTAGTTATGGGTACAATGGCAATATTCTCTTTAAAAATTCACCAACTTATTCTCACAGTATCCAAAAAATACATTCAAAAATGCAAACTTATTATTTATTTGTTGCTAACATGATTCTATAATTTGCTAAATGTTTATTAATAGTCATCATACTCAAACCTTTAACCCCTAAAGGACCATGGCCTTTATTTAGTCAAAAGACATTCAAAATTGCCACTTCTATGGCAAAGAGTAAAAAAGTTTGAAAATCAAGCATTTTGCATATCTGATCGTAGGATCTTGTGCTAGACTATTATAAAAATGTGTCATACAAAACTCAAGAACTTTGACCACACAAATTGGAAGATAAATGCATTTAAAGTGTAAAAAACACACTTTTTTTGCACCTTGCATGACTGGATTTTAAACTTTGAACATTTTTAACTTAAAATTTTTGCACCACAGAGTTTGGAATTCTATTTTGCATAGTGGGGAGTTGAGTTGGGAATCTCGGAATTTTTTTAAAAAAAAAGAATACTTAATTTTCATTCTTTAAAAAAAATTAGGTAGAAGAAGGAATGAGATTGAAAAAAAACTTAAATTGCTGATAACCCTGCAATGGAATTGAAATGCAATAATCCCAATGGCGAGATTGTTCTAGAAAGCAAACTTCACCCTCTCCAACAATTTTTTCTGAAAAAATGTTAAACCTGCATTCAAAAATGAAGTTTATAAGTTATTTTCTCAAGAAGATGCTTGAGTTGCCCAAAAAACAAGATTGTCCATAACTTTCTCATAACTAGTTCAAATGGAATGAATCAAAGCTTCAGATGTAGACAAAGATATAATCTATAAGAAAAAAAAATGAAATATTTTTTCAAGTTTTTATAAGAATTTTTTTGCTGCCCCTAGTCCCCAAATTTGTGCTTATTTGGGCGTAACTTTTGCTCCTTGGCATCAATTGGAATAAAATTGATATTCCCCAAAAGCTAATGTGTTTTTCTATCTCCAAAAAAACTTTCAAAAAATTAGGACAAAATTGAGGCCATAGGTACCTGCCCAAAATCCCATTTGTCCTGCGTAGGGACAATGGTCCTTTAGGGGTTAAACTAACGCTTATGGGTGTTCCTACCTTAAGGCGATACAACGTGCTTCCATATTTATGTATAAAAAGCTCATTTGAATCCTCGTATACTAACCCAAGAAACAAGTGAAGATGAATACAAAAAATTAATTATGGCTCATAAAACTCCATACTTCAATGGCCAACCACGGTGTATTGAAAAACTAAATTTCTTCATTACATGGCTCCTTTCTGATACAGCCAAAGCAAGCCTGCATAATATTTGGAGCTGCATAGTAATCGGAGCAGGGTTTGAGGAGAATCGGCGCCTAGTGTAGTGGCAGCCGGTTGAAATTGCAAAAAATTTAGTTGAAATTTGAAATCATCGGCTAAAAAATTGGTCCATTTTCTTAAATTTTTTAAATATAGTACTTTTACAATAGGAATTTAGAAGTTTTCCAAAAAATAACCAATTCATGTTAGTGAAAATCTGGTTGAAACTGGACACTTCTAGAGTTCAACTAGTGAAACTAAAATTTCTCCTTGAACCCTGATTTGGAGGTATCATAAGGTCGGTATATCCAATATCAACCATGTACCTCATGGTGTCACTATGTACATAAGGTGATCGTTTTAGAACTCAAATCTAGGTATGTCATAAATAGCTTATCATTTGTGACACAAATGATAAGCTATTTATGACATACCTAGATTTGAGTTCTAAATTGATCACCTTATGTACATAGTGACACCATGAGGTAAATGGTCAATATTGGGTATACCTACCTTACAACAACAATGGTGTTCAAGCTAAAAAGCCATGTTCCCTAGCATCCCACTATCCAAATATTTCTAAACTTTTAAACTCAACACCATGAAATTCACATCTTTGTAAATATTATTAAAAAAAAAACGTCTAACTTTTATTGCATTTAACCATCTTTGTAAACATTGATCAACAAACATGTATTGGAAGGAGAGCTTACAAACATGGCTAAATAAAGGAAATTCTTACCTAATTACAACTTTTTTAATGTTTTAAGTGAATATCAAAAATGCTAACTTTGAATTATGAATCCACTTTGCAATAATTTTAAAATTAGCAAATTGAGTTAACCCCTAAGCGCCCAAGAGACATGATAATGTCTCTTCAAAAGCTGGGTCAATGTAAATTTGACTAAGATAATCTCATTGTTCCTTTGGTGAAATCACCTCCAATTAAGCCCATCACAATGGAGATGCTTCCTACTAACAATTTGTATGGTTACAATTGTGTAGATTGTATTTTTTAGTCCATAGGGGTAAGCAGGTCAAATTTTTTTGGTTTCAAGTTTGGGGGCTTAGGGGTTAATAATGATAATTACAATGCAGAACATTGATGGGATGAGTCCCATCTAGTGAAAATGTTTTGGATGAAGTGGCTTCAGCTTTTTTTCTAACCCAATCATGGTTGAGAAGCAAGGATGGCTATATTTTTTTTACAGATGTAAAATCGGATGTTATCAATCTTTCATCAATACTAAATCTCATGGTGATTTTGTGAGAAATTAGAATATTACACTAGTAGGATTAGGCGACATCAAGTGGAACCTTGAAAACTAGGCTCCTACTCCCAAATCCATGTATAAAAGTTGGTTAATTTTTTAATATTTTATCAAAAAATACTATAGAACAACTAGCCGCACCAATTTTGGTGTAGCAAAAAAGCAATAATTAGCACAAAACGTTTTCACTGACTCCCATCACCGTAGACTGATGTACCCCTGCACTAATAATGTTTTAAAATTATCAATCGTTCCATTTTTATTTGTTGCTTGTCTTTACTACGTACCAAGCTAGGTCTAAAAATAAGACTCTTTGTACAATTTCCTAGTACAATTAATAAATATAGATAAGACTCTAGTTGCTACTGGGACTATGTACGGATATTGGAACCGGGGGCATGGATGTGAAAATTTTATTAGTTGGACTTTGACCTTTTAGAACTTTTGCACATAATATTCAAATATGGCTCGTTAGAATTCATTTAAAATTAGTTGCAATTGATCATGTATAATTGACTATTTGACACCTTTGGTGTATTATCATGGGTGTGGGGGTGAGGGACTTTGGACAATGCCCTCTATTATGAAGGGCTAAGAGGCCAAATTTTTGGTTTTTTGAAATCTAATTGATGAAAATCCAGACCTTTGGTCATAGTGTGAAGTAACCCTCAATAAGGTAGGTGACCCATTCCTGACCATGTTCCCAATACCAAGCCCTATGTACCCAAGTACTTGTCATTCAGAACTGGGTACATACTTAGGGGTCGGTATTGGGAACACAGTCGGGAATGGGTCACCCTACCTTAGTCAAAAGATTTAATGTTCTAGAACGCTTTGTCTTTTCTAGAATTCCAGCATAAATGTTCAATGTATTACAATGTGACCACTGCAATTGATTAGTTTACATCAACTTCATCATGGGAAAAGGTTATCACATGCATTGAAGAAGTTTCCAAACAACAAATGAAGATGAATCCACAAGCAAGCATGGATACATTATTTTTGACACCAAGGTTCAAAGTTCCAGGGGTTCAAACATTACAAAGTTGCAAGGGTGGAAAATTTTGTTTAAAAGTTGCAAGGGTTCAAGCTTATATTGGCAGGTTCCCAAGACCATATATTTACAAAAGAAATACATCCTTGTGACCAATACGTACTCATCACCTACAATTCAGGAATATTGGAAGGACACTGTTGCATAGGATCCTCCAACAATCGTACCTCAGAAGTCATCCATTGGTAAGAAAATGCGCAGAAGTCGAAAGGAGACCAAAACAAGAATTCAAGTGCACAACAGAGACGGACAATACGAGACGGTTTCTATTGAAATGACCGGTCCGTGGATAGGACTACTGTAACTTGTTACATAATCATCTATTCATACCCCCCCAACAATTTTCCTTCAGGAAATGTACACGTGGAGAAAAAATGCCATTAACAGAGATAAACGCGCAGAGAATCAATCATCTCCAGCTACCCGAGAGTTCCTTCTTCAAAACCAAAATCCACTCTTACTCCTGACACTAACAAAGCCGAGAAGCAGAGCACTTTTCCTGTAGACTGAACAATCAACCACGCTTTTTCCAACTAAATAGTTTCTCCAGAACATCCCGTGTTGATAATGTCTTGGTAAAAAAGGAACTTCTCCCTGATCAACTTCGTGCCATGGGTTCAGCATTCTTAAAAACAGGGCAGCAAAACGCTTGTTAAGGATGTGACAGATGCCATTCGCAAGCAGATTAGGTTAGGCGATGCTAGCTAACCTCGTTATGTTATTCGTTCTTCCATGCATACAGCACCAAAGAGAATCCACTGGGTCCGGAGGTTTCCTTGTCTTTGAAGCTATAGGTACCGGGCCATTGAAGCACAGAGGAGCAGGCAGCAACTTCTTTCAGCCAAGGCTTATCAGACGACAAGCAAGTCTGGAACATGAACACCGCATGACCTACTCTGGGGTTGAACAACCAGTTGTGCACGTCCCAGAAAACCTCCACAGGATTCCCATCAACAACGATGGTTTGATTTCCTCGGAACTTCCACATCAACCGCTTCACATGCACCACAACTTCGCGGTCCACTCTGACGTACATACGAGGCTCGTTTGTAGGACCAATCTGGCATTCAATCACAATGTCATGCGCTTTGCCACCTTCTTCAAACTGTGCTTTTGTGGAATGGTACTTTTTACCAAAAACATGCTCGCTTCGGGATACCAGAATGGCCTCAATGGAGGCCGGTCTTGCTTTGGTTTTCCTGTACGCTTCGTTGTACATGTCACCGAGCAACAAGACGACCTCGCCGTCCGATACGACGGCAACGAAGAAGCTGTCACTGGGCACCGGACCACAGATGTACTTTGCTGAGGAGAGGTCCCAGTACACTTCGACTTTGATGTCATCCACTTCGAAGCTCTTCAACCCCTGCTTCTTCCAGAACATCCACGGCTTCATGTCCACCTTGCACATGTGCTGGTCTACGTCCACGTTCACGCTGAGCCCTTGGCCTATGAGGTTCTTGCACCACGTGATAGAAAGAGGGCGGCACTTCCCTGCCAACTTCGTTTGGTACAGACATGTGACCAGGTTTTGTGTCACTTTGTTGCTACCTGCTGAAGTGTCCACCACCTGTACTCCATACTCGCCAAAGCACGAGGGTAAAGAGTCGTGCATCGTGACAACCTGCTATTCACTTCCTCCACAACACGCGCACTTCTGGTAAAATACTCAGACTCAGTGGTAGTAACAAGTCTCCGGCATGAGAGATGACGAGTCCGATCTGGACTTGCGGTGCCTAAACGATAGCATCCGTTGGAAAGGAGGATATGCTTCACCTAAACCTTCGATTCCAGCCATCGAAGTCTGGAACTAGAATCACGAATACAACTTCCGTATTAGCACCAGAATTCAGCAACATACATCACTTCAGTTGCGTGCTGCACCAACCGGCGTCACGGTAATAATACTCGGAGGCCTTTGAAGCCATTTCCGTAATCCTCGAACATCTGCAAACTCATCAACAAAAACAGTTGATAATGAGTAAGACAAACTTTCTAATGCAAAAATGCTGGATTTGCAGCATCGGTGGCTTTTAGGTCGTGCGACAGTATTTTGTAAAATTCTATCAAAAGAAGAGAGTCCTGCTGGATTCCGAATCTTGTCAAAGATCTAGAGTGCACCTAACGGTGCAATACCGACTATGGCCTTTTTTGTTATGCACAACCTTAGATTGTATGATCATTGCAAGGCACGAGCACTAAGCTTGTTGTCATTACTCAGATCTGAAACCATAACAAAAATCCAGAGAGGCTCCATCGGATCATAACCAGCAAATAATAGGCATTACTAAACTCAGCTAGTATCCAGACTGGACCATACCTAGAGCGATAAGCGAACACCATGTCTCCTAGCGAAAAGAGCACAACGACAACAGACTTGAAAGATTGAGAGAGTGTGAGCGGGTTACTGAAATGTGAATATTGTAGGTCACAAGTCTAGTAACTCAACTCTAAGCATACAAACGATAGTCAAAATTTGAACCTTGGAGAAGAAGATGCTCACCTTCGAATTGAGTATTACATCAGAAACTACGCCATCCCGTCCTTGGAACCATGAAAAAGTGTCGTAAGCCAATCATCAAACACGGGATACCGAACGTGTGCCAATGCTGCAGCAGCAGCAAAATGCTACAGAAAACAACGATATAAAAAACTCTTTCCCCAAACTGCACCGCTTTCGCTTTTTTCCGTACCCTAAAAGAATCCAAGAAGAGGAAGGAAAGGCTCAATGTGGCCACATTCTCTAACTAATGCCGGCATTAAACACCTCACCAACACCTAGCAGCCTATCGACAAACAGGTCAAGCAATACTGGTACTTCAAAAACAAAGGCAACACTCCGAGAAATCCAATCTGAAGAACCGAGACCACCAAAGGAATGCCTCCAAAGTTAGTGTCCGTCGCTAGATGACGCTTGAAAGACGATAAAGCAGGGCACAGAAAACTAGATCTGGAAGAAGAATGAAGAGGTCCCGTCGTCAAAGGATGGGCACGACGATGCATGCCGGAGACCAGAGTCGACAGCAGCTGAGGAACTGAATGAGGAGAGTAGGAGAAAGGGGGAGCCAGAGAGCGGTGGCAGGAGAGCTGGTGGAGCTGTCAGAGCGGCCAGCTGCGTGGTTCCGACATTGCGGCAGAGGCGCGCACTAGCAAAGCGTCAGATGGTGTCAGTCTGTAGTGGACCTCATCTATCGTCTTCCTTCTTCCGCCATAGCTCTCGTCTCTTCGCAACGGCGGGTGTTTTTTTTGAAGGGTTGGAAAACACGGGCAGCGTGGAAAAGTCTGTTACTTTTTATTGCTTTCGAGTGAAGCTTGTCTGACCGGAAAAGCTTTACGCCAGACGGTGATGGCCTACTTCCACGGGTCGGGACCCCATCGCCGCGCAGTTCGTTGGGGAACGTTGGGAGCCTCGTTGACCCGCTTCCTTAACGCCACTTGCCCTCGCAATCTTTGGTAATTGGATTTCATTCCCATAATTCCATTGAATTTCAGAGGTAGGCGTTTCAGATTTCTCCGTTTTGTACTTGGGTACATTCAATTCTATTCACCACCACATCCAAGAATATTTATTTATTTATTTTTTGTGAATATTGCCTTTGCCATTTGTATTTTTGGAAAATCTATAATTGTATAGTCACAAAATGATTACAAACAAGGGGGCATAATTTGAAAGGGATTACACAGATTTCTCCATTTCTGTACTTGGGTTCAATCAATTCTATTCACCACCTCATCCAAGAAAATTCATTTATTTACTTATTTTTTGTGAATATTGCCTTTGCCATTTTTATGTTTTGGAAAATTTGTAAATAAATGTACAAAATCACAAAATGATTACAAACAAACAAGGGGGTATAATTTGAAAGTGATTACACTGATTTCTCCATTTTGTACTTGGGTACATTTAATTCTTCACCACTACATCCAAGCAAAATATTTACTTGATTTTTTTGTGAGTATTGCCTTTTGCTATTTTTATTTTTGAAAGTTTTGTAAATAAATGTATAAAATCACAAAATGATTTCAAAAAGGGAGCATAATTTGAAAGTAATTACAAATTAGGCATACCTAGCAATATTTCCTTGGTCTTTTGCTTATTGCTCTTTGTTGAATTACCAATTTCTAGTTGTTCATAATAATTGGTTAATGCTCATTTTTTGCTATTCATTGTACGGCCTACAATACTCTTAGAAATTTCTTATCCAAAGAGTTGCTCACATATTTTGAAAGTTTTGTTCTTTCTTGCATGCACTTTTTGTAATGCAATCAATCCCTCTTGTCAATTTCCTTGCAACTTGAAAGGTAAATCTCCTTTGACTAAGAAGCAAATTGAGAAGATAATAGTAACACTATGTGTGTGCTATCATTTATAATTACTTTAAAATAGTGCTTATATTAGTAATTATTTTGTAATTTTTTATTTGTGAAATCTTGTGCTTCTAGATTATTAGAATCACCACTTTGGATTTTCCTTGGAGTCCTCACATTTCCTTGTAGAAACTTCCATGTGACAAACTCTCTTTGTAAAACTTTATCGAATATTTTTTCATACAAGTTTGCACAAATGTGTTATTTTTTGTCCGGTATAGTTGACCCAGTAACCACATCTAAAAATGTCTAAATCAATGATCACAAAAATGATTCTCATTATTAGCTCAAGTGGCTAAAATATTTGGTATATCCACTTGACTATTCAACATCATGATATATATATTTTTAATCTCTAGAAAATAATTGGTATAAAATTTGCTATAGTTAACCACATTTGCATACATTGATTTCAATAAGGTATTCAGCACAATACACATGAAATAAGACGCCTACATCAATAATTGCCCATAAAAGAATTTTAGCATGGATGGTCTATTATTATAAGATATTCGTGTTTGTATGGTCTTGCTTGCAAAAGTAATTTTAAGTTTTATTAATGGTTTAGATTTTCATTTGGACAAATTATGGTTATACTAAAAGAAATTTGAGTATTGATCATACATTTACTCAAATCATTTATCAAGTGTGCTATACATCCAAAAAAAATGTAGAATTTGATTCTTCAACTTGTTGGCAATTAGGTTAAAACACAATATCTTATTGGCATATGCTTATTAAGCAAATTGCAAGTAGTTGTGACTTGTATGTACTACAAATTTTTGACGTTCTTTATAGGAGTTTATGACTAGTCCTTATTGATTATCAAGTAATTTGTCACTTTTTGACATTTGTAACAAGCTTTGTTCCTAAATTAAATTGTATCTTTTAGTGCCAGTTGAAGTATATATTTTTAACGTCTTTAGCGCATATTTGCTTTTTTATCTCTACATGTATTAAGTATTTAATAAAAAATATGCAAAATTTGCAGCAATGAGATTTTATCCAACAGTAGTCCATCCGTGTATCGACACCAAATCAACTAATAATCAATGGATGCGGATATTATGGTTAAAGTACCGTAAAGGTGTTTAAACTACAAATTTGTTTTTGATGAAATAAGAGAAAGTTTAATGCAACAATTGTAACATAGGAAGACTCTGAAAAAAGTCTATTTAAAAAGAGAATGACTATCATAAGTTTCAGATTAATTTTATGAAAAAGTAATTTTTTTTATTATAAGGAAAGAAATTTTCAATTACAGCTTAGGGTAGTTTTTCTTAGAAGAATCTGGGATTTCTTTCTTAAAACTTATATATTGAAGAATCACATTAGTTTTCTAGATTGTTGCAAAATACTGATTCGGCACATGCAAAATTAAACTAGCAAAGTCTAAGTGCATAGATGTGCAACCAAATATATTTGGATTCAAATTTCAATATGTTTGCTATATTAATACTTTAATTCCATATGCAAATAAAATGCATCTAGTTGAGAATTGAAAAAGAAATATACCAGGTTTGGGAATTCTAGACTTGAACTTATGGCCTTCATACAATTGAAAAGACAAAAAAATGCATTATGTTTTATAAAAGTCAGGGAAAGTATAAAATTCATTAGCAACTTGAGCCACACATATGCCTAATCATGGTAATACCTTAATATTCCAAAATGGACAAAAGAATTTGTGTTTGTATCAACAAAATTTAGTAGGAATAATTTCATAACTTTAAAATATCAAAAGTAGTCAGTTCTATGAATAAAAAACAATAATATATACAGATGTACTTTAGAGGTTATTTTCATTGATCATTACCTATTGAAAAATCTATTATATTCACCTCTAAGCACCCAGACCATATTCACTCAAATCCATACCCTTTTGTACTTAGTCCAATAAAAGTATTACCTAAGTAGAGTAAAATAGCTCAAATTTTTTTGAGTGGTAGTAGACACATGCCTGGAGGTACATGAAAAAGTACGAGTCCTTTAACTTTACCATTAAGAAGAGGATAAGAGTCAAACATGAACATTTTTCAAAACTGAGCAACCACATAGTGGTCGCTAGGGCGCTTAGGGGTTAAAAGCTTTAAAGCTACAACATTTAGGAATTCAAGTAAAATGATAGTACAAACTTGTGCATACTTGTGTACTATTACATGCTATGGCCCTTTTAAATAACACAATGAACTTCTTTACGATATCGCTTTTAAGATTTTACAAAGTATGTATTTCTTATTCAAATACATGTTACCCTCATACTTCAAAATTTTATTATGTAATTTCTATACCAAAAAAACAAAGACTAACATTTTCTTACTGGGATGTATGATGAAAAGCTGTAAGTGTTGATAATGGATCTCCATACCTTCAATCTTTCATGCAGCCCAAACGAGAGCCCAAATCACAAGTTCCCAAGTTTTCTATTAGGTATTAGATTCTTGTACTGTTGTAACCATAGCTAGAATCCATGGTATTGATGTTGTACAAAATGTAACTTCATATAAGGTAGGTGGTAAAAGCAACGTTTTTAAAGGTTGATTCAATTTTTTTTTGGAAGACTTGCACACCTTCTAACATTATTTACTAATTTTTTTGAAAGAGAAATGGATATTGCATTTAATTCACGTTTTTAGATATCTTTTAGAATCAATTATGAAATTTTTGAAGTTGCAATCCTAGGAGGATTTTAGAAGCGTACCACATCCAAACATGTTCACCCTAATTACATTAAAAAATACAACATATAGTTTTGTGCATACAATATATGCTTGTGTGTTAGTGATGCTTTTAGAGCCTAAATTATTTTGAGCTTCATACCTTGGTATGATTTGAATCATCACAAAGTAAATTTTCATACAAAATTAAGATGGATATTCATATAGCAATTCCATCTTTACATAGCATGAATTCACAAAGTGATATTCCTTGTGAATTTAACTCCTAAAAATGCTAGCATTTGATATGTGGTCGATGAATGATATCAAATGCTTATTGTTGGAGCTGTATAATATCAATGATAAACATCTGATTTTGCTAATAAAGCCATTTTGTCTGTTCTTCAACAATGTGATAGTTCGATCATTGAATGCTTTTCAAAATTTTTACAAAGCTTTGTAATAGTTTATGTAGAGGTGGAAGAAAAAAATACACATGCAAAACTGAAGATCTTGCGTCTAAAATCTTCTTTGGCCATACTTTTTCCCTTCAAAGTTCCAAATATGCATGCTGCTCCACCCTTGCACTTTGAGAGATTAAAGCAGACATACCCATTATCATTCATGTAACATTCAGCCCTCATACAACATAAACCTAGAGAGTGACATTTCTTGTGGGTTTAAGATAGACATACCCATTACCATCCAAAATTTAAGCTAGACATACCCATAACCGTCCCAGAAACAAACGAGACATATCCATAACCATCCAGGTAACAATCCCACCCTCATATATCATGTGCATACACTTGTATTGTGTTATAAGTTGGAAGCACAGAGCCAACAACGTCCCATACCCAACCAATAGGGAGGGCTACTTCCAATTTGAGTAGGGATAGGTGCTTTGAAATGCATTCTTTTATTTTTTTCAAAGTTGGGACCACTTAAATCATGCCACATGTCCCAAAGTGAAATAGGAAATAATGGGCAAAAAGTAGTATAGTAGTTTGGTTATTATCAAAATTGCATGAGTATAGAGGTTGGCAATGGGTTCAAAACACTTTTTGACTCCCAAAATTCATAGAAATTTAAGTTTTGGAAACAAATTTGAGAAAAATTTGCAATCCCAATATTTCTTATCTTCCTACATGGCAAAAATCTTTGCTGCCTCAAACTCTTTGAAGTTTGTTACAAAATCGCTTAAGTTATCAGGTACGGGTGCTTCCACTTTAACCTCTGAACGCCCTAGAGGACCAAAAGTGTCCTTGCATGATTTCAAAGGCTTGTTTGAGGGATTGGATCTAATTTTTTGATCTTGATATAAATTACAATTACGAAGGCATTCAAGTTGTCCATGCCAATGAAGTAATGGCAAGGCAAGCCAAATGTTGTACAAGTGTCTCAAGAGATTTGATTGGATGAAACACCATATAGGGCGTGGTGGCAAGCAAACATTTTACAAGCTGCAACTAGTCAATAGTCCTTGCTAGCTTCCTTGTGTGTGCTCTGTGGTAGCGAAGAATTTGTTGGCAAGGGTTCAAGCATGTTCTAAACCCTTATTGTGGCAACCCCTCACTAATTGTCTAGCTCATTATTTCCGTACAATAGTAGTTTGGGGTAGTTGCAAGAAACACTTCACAGTTTTGTCTCAAACACCCTTAGTACTGGTAGTACTAGTAGTACTACCGAGCTTTTGGAATAATTTTTTTAAAAATAAAATAAAATATGAAAAATTTGTAAAGCACTTAAAATAGCATACTCAAGAAAATTCAGACCTAGAAAAATTTTGTTCTAAAAGTTATGCTCAAAACAAAATCACCAACAAAAAGCCAATTTCTTTCTTGCTTTTTAGAAAATAGTAAACTAATTTAAAAAAATAAAATAAAAATTGGCCTTTTGAGAACCTATTAAACACATTCACATGGTACAATTGCTTTGCTGAGGAATTTCTTTGTATTTTGCCAATGAAGGGAGATAGGATGCCCACTTTGAGACAATGTAGATGCCATGGAATTTTTAATTTTGCAAAACCCTTCTACACATGCGTGTAAGCATGCTCCATATACAACATCCTTGATTTATAGCCCTAGAAAAGCTTTTTTGAACCCAAAATAGTACTAAAAACGCCCAAAATGGCCAAGGTAAACACCTATTTGGGGGCTGTTTAAAAATAGTAGAATAATTTTAAAAAACTGCAAAATTTACAAAAGACTTGTGACTGTGACATGTACCTTCCTCTGAAATTTCAGCTCAAACGAACTTGTTGCGCAAAAGTCACAAGCCAAAAAGCACCTGCAGGAGGTGAAGGGGACAAGAAATAGTACAAGTGTTTCTTGCAATCACCCTTTGAAGCCCTAAAACTTAACTTAAAAAGAATCTCATTCTTCAATAATTTATAAGTGTGCGAATTCACATCTAATCTTGCTACTCACAAAAATTGAAATGAATCAAGGGCTTATGAAATTTTGTATTAACCCCTAAAATTCTTTTGTGTTTAGAGGCCCAAAGCTGCTTCAAAATACTAGTCCCCAAACCAGGGTCAAAATATTCATTGAAACTTATTTTTTCACAAATCCAACCTTAGGATCCTTTAGTTGACTTGCACAAATACATTGTCCCAAAATTTTAGAATGAACATCCCCACCAATTGCAAGATCAATGTGCCCAAACTTCAAAATGTAGGCTTTTCTAATCTTTCTAGAAGGTGAAGTTTTGTTTTTCAAACTTTTTAGAGAAAAACACATATGTTGTATTTCTTGTGCAATTTTTGCAATATGTTGGAAAATGGGTTGAAAGCATATATAAAAAAAGTAACCAAAAAAAACTTTGGATTCATTTTTACAAAATTTGTAAAGTAAAAGGTATTGATGAATGAAAGATGTAACTAATATGCTAATAAATTTTGGAAGAATTTAAAAATTGTTAATCCCAATGGTGAGAATGCTCTAATAGACAATTAGTAACTTTATTTTTTTCATTTTCATTTGAAAATTTTCAAAATTAAGAATAAAAGATAACTTTATATGTTTTTTTCTACCCTCTTCCTACCTTCATTGCCCACAAAATAAAACTCCTTGTAACTCTTACCTCATTATTTGGAATTGAGTGATTCAAATTTTTTTGAGTAGGTATCATTTTATACAATTCTATAAAAATAAAAATAAAATTTTTAGAATATGATTTTTGCTGCCCGATTTGACATTGAAATTGAAAAAATCTTATAAATTTTGTATTACTTATCAGAATGACATGAAATAAAGCTTCACATGTAGATTATGATGAGTAGCATCCATCCTAAAAAATTTATGAAAAAATTCCAAATTATGAAGTCAATAGAGCCTGCCCAAGTTCTCATAAAGCCCAAAGTGGGCTCCTTGGGCCTTTAGGGGTTAAATAGCAATTGTTGACCAAAAAGTGAGATTTTGCCATTATATTTTGTTTGATCAGATGTCGTAATCTCCCATCTCTCACGATCAATTGTTCCCAAAATTTACAAACCATTTTCTAAGTAGGTATTTTGCCATTTCAATAGTCATTTTTTGTGAATCATCCAGTTGACTGAGATACGACTCATCAAAGTTGGAGGGTCTCCCAAAACCCTGATGTGGAAATGGCCTGGGCGCTCAGGGGTTAATGAGTATCTCCCCATTTGAGGGCCGGACAAGAGTTGAGAGCTGGGTAATAGTGGGTATGCAGGTAAACTGCGTGGCAAACCAGGCGGTAAGCCAGGTGGTGATGAGTTTGAGGTTCAGGGATTTTATTATTTTTTCAAACTGGCTTGTATTGTTCTCTTGCCCTTCATATTTTAAAACAAGGGCAATTGTAGTTGGCCACCATCTACCATGAAGTAATCAGCTGAGCCTCAGCCACCCTTCAAATGTCCATGAATGTACGCAGCCAACAACACTGTATATTTAACTCTTGCTCACAATCATGGGCTTCGAAAGATGGTGACGTGTCAAATTTTATGTGTTTATTTCCTATTTTGTCCTAGTCCTTTTCTATGGAAACAAGTGAAGACTATGACATTTGCCACACTATTTTGCCCACTCAGTATATGCAATGAACTCAACTTTGCTGTAAAGCCATAAAAGTCCTCAATGAAAGTTCTATGAAACTTTATAAAGTCTAACTTACTGTACATACAAAACTTGGGCTGGGCTGGGGTGTTCGATGGCCAGGGTGAAGTGTGAACTGACCTCCTCATTGTCCTTATTTTGAATGAATAGGGCCGGGAGCTCAGTCAGCTATTTTGTGAGGTTGTGGGCAGAGCAGCTTTTTCACATTTCAATTTTTTTGAGAATCTTAGATTTTTACCATCACAAGATTGAATTTGGAAATTTTGACTTCACATTTGGATTCAAAGATCACAATTTAGTTGTGAACTTGGGAGGAGGATATAATTGAATATTACAAAATAAGGGCAGTTTATTACTTTTACACTTGCCTCAAAATTATAGAGCTTTTTTCACCCTACCCAAAAAACATGGATGTGCAATGGACGGAGGCATGACGCCCCATTCATCCAAGTAGGGGGGGGGGCAATGAGAGGATCAGTTCACCTCAAGCCTGTTACATGGCATGCTGTTTTGTGGGGTTAGGCTAGAAAATCTTAGCTTTTTTACAGATAAGAATGAAAGTAATAATGTGATAATCTGCTCCTTTGGTTGGAGTTGGTAAATTGTAACTTTCTCTAGGGTTTTAAGATTAAATTAGGGTCCTTGAATCCAAAGGTGAATTTAAAATTCCCTAACTCAACCTCTTTGTGATAAACATCTAAATCTTGTCATTATTAGGCAAGTGAAAAAGCTTAAAATTTTCCACGTTGTCTCCATCACAAGGCATGCCATCTAACCTTAGCTCCAAACTTGATGTTTGTTGTTTCAACATCAATCAGTTCCTTGTCCACTTTTGCCAAAGTGTACAAAAACCCTCAAAAACCAAGTGTTGACTCAAGATATCAAGAGTATTCGCATGTTAGTTGCCAAATTTGATGTGCTTAAAAGTTACATATATTTTGGAGGAGTCCCCAAAATTATTGTCCCTCATCTTTGCTCACCATATGTGCTTCATAAATATAGGCTTGGTATATTGCACTCACATGTTTGTGAGATCAAATTAGAGAAGCTCAACTTTTCTTACAAACAAAGGTGGAAATAAGAAAAAACCCTTGTTTTTGTAGTTGGTCAATTTTATCTCCTTGCACCACTACAAACTAAATCAAGGATACTAAATCCAAAAAAAATCAAAATCCCCAAATTTTATATTTTGGTGGTAAATTTTTAAACTCTTAAATTTTTGTCATGGTAAAAAATTTGAGTTTTCCACCCTACACCCACAAATATGTACGTGCAACTTATGTGCAATATACTAAGCCATAAATCACCAACTAGAATACAAGACAAAATTTAATTAATTGAGAATGAATAATAATTTTGTAGTGCCATTATTTGGCACGGTAGAATTGAGCGGTACCACAAGAACATTTGGAAGATCTTGAAACACTTATTGTCCAAGTTTGGCACATGTCAAACCTTTAGCAAGTAATCGTGCAATTCCATGGATCATACCAACATGTTGATCCTAGATAAGAAACTTCCATGTTTTCACTTTAAAAACAATGTTGAAATTTTAGTTTTCCCAAAAATCAAACTCGGAAACTTGAACTGATTTATATTTCAGTGCAAAAGCCTTCAGTTTTATTGCGAATGCAATTGGAGATACAATAAACAAAATACCGTGTATACGTGCGGGTTATTACTGTTTCACCTTATTTTGTATTATCCTAAAAAGGTTGGGGTTTCACAGCTTGCGTACAGATACAAGTATAAAGAAGGGAAAATTTCATGGATACCCTGAAGTTTGCGATATTTGCATAAAAACCCCTGCTTTTTCAGAAATTGCACAAATGTCCTTGATCAAAATTTTCACGGGTTTATATTGCTGTGTTTGTACTTCCTTCATGACCAATGTTGAAAGAGGGAATGCAATGAAACAAAGTAGAAGCAACATGTGCACAAAGGAAGAAGGGAAGTGACATGCACAACAAATAAATGCCTAAAAATCATGGTCCAAGGGTGTTTGTGCAATTTTTGAAAAAGCAAGGGTATCTATGCAAATATTGCAAACTTCAAGGGTATTCATGAAAGTTTCCTATGAACAATACATCAAGTGTCAAAAGAGTGTATCCAAAAGCCCAATGTGATAAACTTAAGAGAAAATTTGATGGATACCCTTGAAGTTTGCAATATTTGTACAAATATCCTTGGTTTTTCAGAAATTGCCCAAATGTACCTTAACCCCTAAAGGATGTTGC
Organism: Ulota crispa; assembly: GCA_963920765.1. Taxonomy (NCBI): domain Eukaryota; kingdom Viridiplantae; phylum Streptophyta; class Bryopsida; order Orthotrichales; family Orthotrichaceae; genus Ulota; species Ulota crispa. The sequence continues at coordinate 26,555,663 of OY987244.1, forward strand.
CTACCAAAAGTGTTGTATGTATTTCTATGAAGATTATTTAGTACTTGAAGAAATGGCTTTATGAGAAATGCCAAAAATTCCCCAAAAAATCCAAGTTGATCAACAATATGTTTGTGACTTGGCTTGAAATCTACAACTCCAATGGATTCATGTGCTACCCAAATGCCCCATATGTATACAATACGGGAGGCTGTATACAAAACATCAACATCCTTTAGGGGTTAATTGTGACACGATTGTTTTGTTGTGCACAACAATTTCTTCCCCCTCTGTGCGCTTGTGGCTTCTTTCCCCATTCTACATGTGCACAAAGGAAGAAGAAAGTGTTGTGCACAACAAAACCAAATTATGAAAATTATAGTCCAAGGGTATTTGTGCAATTTCTGAGAAATCAAGAATATTTGTACAAGTATTGCAAGCTTCAAGAATATTCATCAAAATTTCCCTAAACCTAAACAGTATATAGATACTCATAGAAGAATGAAGAGTATTTTGCAAAAGGATAATTCAAAAATATCTACTAAACTACTTTGACCATTACAACTTTTGCATGTAATATTCAAATTTCATATTGAGCTTTTGATTGAAATTTGAAACAAATCTACCATATCATAGGTATCAGATGTTATTTTGGCTCTAAACCGCAAGGGAGGGGGGGAGGGGGCTTTGCAAGGGAGGGGGCTTTGCATTGAGAGAACCTAGCTTACTTGCAAAGCAAACCAAAGACAAAATCTTGTTCATGAACGGATCAATTCAATTTTATGTTTGAGACATATTCTTGAAATGGTAAAGTAGTGCAAGACCTTTTATCATGTGCAAATTATGAACAAGACATCAATAGGTGGGATAAGATAAGAGCACCCAATACCAACAATATACCTAATGGCATCACTAGGTAATCATTCTAGAACTTAAATCTATGTACACCAGAGATAGCTTATCATTTTGATCAATAGCAATAAGCCATCTACGGTCTACTGTGCTCCTACCTTAGAGGTTGACAATGACAAACACAAGCAACTTCTTTACAATCTACTGAACATAAAAGAACATAACACCTACGGAGTCAAAGCCTACCAACGATTTTGAACTTGCCGCATGTGTAAAAACTTCGAAGAAAGAACAAAGTACCGAAACAAGGCATTTATAATGCGTTGGATTCCTCTGACACAACCCCCATTAACAAAAATAAATAAAACTTGATTCCAAATAAAAGAAAACCATTAAAAAAAAGCCGTTCTTTAAAATAATTGGACACTGATAATTCTATAATATTCAACAGGCACAGCTTCCTAATTCAATCTCCTTTGTCAGGATTTCTGCTCCAACCTCGACTGTGGCGTCGTTGGTCCTGTTTAGGGGTTAACGTTCAGTTCTCGCCAGTGCATGCCCAGACCAGTCCCCTCCCTAGAAAAAAACAGTACTCAGAAATGACAGTCAAAGGCGACCAAATTGTCGACTGTTCACAACATAGAGCTCAGAAGATTTTGGAAGCTCTCAGACTTAGCAGTGCTTAATAATGCACTAGCACCGCTTGACAAAAATTGACAGAAATCGAAAAAAAAGACATTCTTACTGCAAAGAGAGTCCTCTCTTTTTGCTCAGACTTGAAAACAGAAAAAAATTACTGCTTAGATTAGTCAGTACCATTCCCTTCTGGTTCCAAGCCTAAGCTCTATACACAGAGAAGTGCCAAACTAAGTCAGCGGTAGCATGGATTTGGAGGCTAGCACTGGGCAACTTAGAAACTCTAATTGCTATTCAGTAAAGTAATTATACTGAGAAGAGTAATATTAAAAGGGAAAACAAGCGTTTAGAGAGTAAGAATTGTACTTGGGAGCTGCAGTTGCAATGTACGGCAAGGGGAGTACCACTGAGACCATCTTCCAGCAAAGTTGATTTTCTGCGTACCCTGAAATTCCAAAGTTTCATAACATTGTTGTATAGTGCTGCAAAGGCCTTAGGGCCCAAGCAAGCAAGCAAGAATTAGAGTATCCAACATGCTCCAATTCCTTTGACATCTTTCTTTGAGTCGTATTTGATCAGATCTTAAGTTCAAGGATGAAAGCGAAGGTACTCAGTTGAAAAGGGTGGGCAGTCAACAATTTGATAGAATGTCTTTCAACAGTTCCTGAACTGAAGGAAAGAAAAAAAAATCAGGAAAGCAACAGTTCACTCTAAAAGATCCACAGTGTCTTTGCCACTTCCCGACAAAATCAGCATTGACAGGATCCAGTGTGAGCGCAGAACTCACGGCCCAAGCTTCCTGACGAGCACGTTAAATTACGGTACTGGAATACCTGAATACTTACTCTAGTGAGCCTCTACAAAATTATGTGAGGCTTTGTCGAGTCTACAGCTGTACAAAGGGGATGCTGAGGCTTCACTCATCTCAAAAAATTGATGGACAGCTGCTACTTCAACTCACATTTATCAGAAGACATAGCAATATCTCTACTCGTGACATATCTCAATGTGAACTACATCTCCTTATTGCTCTCAAAGCCTACCACGTCCTTGAATCGGAACTGCAGCCATTGGCAATAGCCTGAACATGTCATAGCTGACTATATTTTGGATTGGCTCAAAAGGTGTAAGCTGTAGATGGTTTCTTCATACCTGGCAAAAGAGTCTCTGAGCACATGACTGTCTCTTTCAGTGAGTCGGATGCTGGGACGAAGGAGGGAAGTCCTCAAGAGATTGGGTCAGTGGTTGTGATACATTTATTGAAGCACGGCCGTTCCGTGACATCGAACGCTTGAAAGACGATGAATCTGTCGTCACACTTGCCATGGACAGAGAAAGCTGCTCAGAAGCCTCACGCTCGGCTGCTTCCTTGAGCTCCAACTCTCTCAGAGCCCTTCTGCCGTATACAGTGGCCGTTACTGCTGTTGTTACAGCTACACAAAATCCTACGATGTTGTAAATGATCTCCACCAGCGTTATGGGCCGCTTGCTGTGTTTGATGTCGGCTAGAGTGAACAGTAATCTCCCACTGCAAGAACACCATCACCGAATGCATCAGCATAGAAATAGGAATCCAAAGTGGAAAAAGAGCCAGGTATATTCATGAAAAACTTAAGGTCAATGAGATCAACCACCTCTCTGAAACTCCTCTCACCAAATTTCTTTATCACACCTACATTAGCCATTCCAACTTTAACACAATCCTGCTCGAGTTTGTAATTTATGAAAGTCTTTGAAGAGCACCCTGGAATCAGGATTAGAGGTAAGTGTTCGTCTATGGGGGAGCTTTGAGGAATTAACAGGTTAGTAGTAAAAGAAACTCATTAGTATGTTGGTTTACTCCTCCGGGTCCCTCCAAACTAGGCATCAGTAGGTAAAGCAAGGCTTGTTTGATGTTTCCACAGTATGTATCTCGTCTAACATATCCAAGGTTTTATTCCTCCGGGAGTTTAGAGTTTTTCTAAAGGGGAAACCATTGGCGTAGATAGTTCAAGTGGATGCACCAAGATATATAATTGCGTACGCTACACAGAGAACCTGGTGAGCCAGGTAAACATTCCACTACTAAAATATGCAGTGCACAGATGAAATACCTGTAAATTGTAATCAAAGCTTCGGAAACCATACCAAGTATGGAACCAGCGATGTAGGGTCCATATTTGATGTTCGTAGCAGTGATGGCATAATTGAACACCGGATACGGAAATGGAGAAACCCGCAACAGCATAATCGTCCGAACTTGTTGAACTAAACCCCCTTGCTCGGCAACTCGTAATACCGCCGCCTTCTTTGGATAATTTGTTAACCATTTCTGCAGTAAATAAGCGATGTACGTCAGAATGCTGTCCAAACCACGAATGGATAAATCACTCTAAAAAAGGATTAGATTCTAAGAATTTCTAATTGATGTTGTCTAGGATCACCGAGGATAAATTGTGGAATCAAGAGAAATACCCTACCCTGCAGACCAAGTATTCTGTACGGTAAAGAAGGCAACAAAGTCCTATATGAAGTGTAAAAGACCCAGATGTATTATAAAAACCAGAGGTAAACAAGACCAACTCCTGAAGGAACCCTCTCTTGTATAATTTTAGATCAGAACCTAAGCAGGACAGTCTGCACAATGCCATGGCAGCCCAATCTAAATCTCCAAGGCGATTTGTACATAGCATTGAGCACAAGGTTATGAAATTGGAATGGACACTGACCTGTATTCGATCATGCAACAGCCAGTGTCCAATGAAGTAAGGCAGTGACTGACCAATGGTAGTTCCTGCCAATATGATGAGAAATCCATAACCATAACCAAACAAAATGCCTGACAACCACATGGAAGGCCCTGACGGTAAGATGAAAACTGGGAAGAGCGCAAGTGAGCATATGATGACCACCGCCAGAACAGGTCTCGAGAATTCAGTAGATTCCCACAACATCAACGGTATGATCACCTGCACAAAAAAGGATGTTTTCAAATCAGTCAACAATAGGAAGGCAAAATCAACTATATAAGGGTTGTGATTTCGGTAGATGACTCTACTGTAATCACATTTCTATTGTAGCCACAAAGGTCCTATTTTGGCATTAAACCATAAGAAACAAGATTTTGGACTGCAATGGCATGTGAAAATGGCACAAAAGAAAGATTCAAGGAAGTGATTTAATGGCCCCAATAGAATATTCTATCATTTATGTAAGACCACGGTATAATTTTTTTGCAAAGCCTTGGATCTTGACATCATATTCGCTTTGAGGTGAGTGTGGAAGCTACAACAGATGTGAGAGAGATGTTCATCATGGATGCATTTTTATCTTATTTTAGGAGCTTTAGTGATAATTATAGTCTGGTAAGGAGCACACTTTAACATCCATATACTCTCATAAAAAACCATGGTTCCACTTCTGTTTTTTTCTCATTTTATATGCCTCTGTTCTAACTACAAAATCAGATCGCTCATTGTGCCCATAACAGGCATTTCTAGCAAATCCTCGTCATAATTCAAATGCAGAGTCCGGATTCAGGAAAAAAGAAAAGGTTACCTTGTCTAAAAAGATGGGGACAATCCAATGAATAACCACAGCAGCGATACCGAGGCATACAATGGCAAGACAAAGCAGTCTCGCCCACCAAGACCACTGATTGTTCCACGGTTTAGGCCGTGGGGGTTCCGGAATGTTAAACTCCTCCAGGTCGTCTGATTGATCGTCCTCTGCGTGTCCAAGAGGGCGGTACGCTGCATCCTCTGAGCCTCCTTGCAGAAGCTCCATATTCTCAAACAAGTCAGTGCCTCTTGGAGAGCCTCTTGAATTGTTCATTTAAATGACCTGCATTTCAAATCAGAATGTCAGCAGAGACCAGCAAGGATTCCATTAAACCCTAAAAAAGCCAAGGACACAACCACTGCAACTGATCATATTGATGGCAAATACAACATAAATGCAGCAAAATGACATCATGGCACAATTTTTTTTCTAAAAAAAGAAGTATTAAAATAACGTAAGATATGAAAAAAGAAACAAAGAAAAAAAAATGGACAGAAGAGAGTCCTTTATATTACTGCTAAAAAAAACCTGAGGACTAGGTTGTGCCATTTAAGCCGCTTCGTCCTTTAGATTAATTAACCTCATCAGCCCAGAAGCACTAGATTCTCAGCGTTTTGGGTTATTTTGAAAGGATTACGGCAAAACGACGATGGCGTTGCTCAGATCAAACAAAGGTCTTACCCTAAAATCACCACCAAAGCTCAAAAAAATCCCTTTGCCCAATGATGATGTTCTCTTTTCGGAAGAAAAATAATAAACAGCTGCTGCAACAGAAGGCTCAAACAAGCGTCGTCATCTAATCTAATGCCCGTCAAAATTTCCAGAAGATCTGAAGCTCGCTCGCTCTCTAGCTAGCTCGTAGGACAACTCTCAAAACCCTTGCCTTCTTCAAAGTCTCTGCATTGCACCCACGTCGTGTGCCCTAAAAACCCACAACTCCTCTCAGATTATGACCTAAAAGACGACCCGGCAGAGCATCTACCGACACGCAAACACCACGGAGTCATCTCCTCATCGCGTACCCGCCAGGCATCATCGTCATCATCACAGAGTAAGTTATCAACTTTGGGCTTGAAAATAACCCAAACCCATCAACCAATTTTACTGCTCCTGCTCATAAGAGATCTCCACAGACCGCTACAGAATCCGCTTGGCAAGGGCTGGTGTAAGCTTATTCTTGTGGGTAGGGATCCAGGGGGGTTTGAATCAAATCCAGAGGTTTGAAGCGGCCCGTTTCAACGAGAAAGGAAAAGGGGAGGGGGAGGGGCAGATCGATTGCGAGAGGATGAGAGAGTCACGGAAGGAAGAACGATGCGATGGCATGGAATGGATTGTGGCGAGGTTTGTGAGGGATTTGGGGAGTTGGGGAGTGGTGTTGTTGCCAGCTCGCGAGGGGGTTGAAACCCGCGCTGGAATATGATTGGTCTCGTGACGGGTTCCCGGGCAGGACGAGAGTTGTGAAGCAGCCGTAACTCAGCCAGAGCTGCGCTGCAATAAAAAGAAAAAAAAATGGTACAATTTGCGGCCCCTAAACGTCTAGGAGGACAAAAATTGTCCTCTGCTTCTGAAGGCCCATTCCCATTGCATAATTGGACGTGTTTGGGTGAGAATCTTTTTGTCTTCTTCCCTGACGTGTGTCCACCAACATGGTTTGAAATGAGTTTCTCAAATATATTTAGAATGCGTCAGTAAAACAAGTTCTCTTGTATGACGCATTCCCCCTATTTCAAGCAACTAATGAGAAGGTTCCATGTATGACCTCAAAAGGTGGTAGTAATGATGTGGGACCTTCTTGGTGGTGGGGTTTTGAAACTTTCTTGTGCTTTTAGTCTTTGCTTGTATATTTTTGTCCATGCACATTCCTATCACTCATCTTGCCAATGAGAATGAGTTTTAGTGTGACTCATCTTAGAACAGTGAACTCAGCTGACGAACTACCGGTGGACATCCCGGTGAGAATGGGGCATGAAAAAAGATGCTGTGGTTAAAAAAAAAGTCGTTTTTCATTTGATTTTTTTCAGAATTGGCCATAAACACATGGTCCTTCATGGAAGACAAAAATTTATCTCATGAGATGCATTCATATTTTGTTGTAACCCAAATTGTGATAAGATTCAAAAACACAGTGTTAGGTCCCAAGCTGCCCTTCTTGCAACTTTCATGAGGGCACCATGCACTATTGACTTTTGCAAGTTTATAAAACAAAATTTTAATGGGTGAGCACCCGCCACACCACTATAGAAACCACTGTAGAGGGCAGGCACAGCCACCCATCCAACGCCTAAGGATTAAGCTTAACCCTTAGCCCTTAATCCTTGAGCACCTAGCCATTTTCACCAAAATCAAGCTTTCTGGAGACCTACATCTTTGATGCATCATATCTCAGTCAATTGGATGATTCACAAAAAGTCACCATTGAAAACGGTGGAACACCTACTTGGAAAACGGCTTGCAAGTTTTGGGAACAATTGACTGTGAGAGATGGAAGATTATAACATTTGATCAAACCAAGGGTATTCCATGCAATTGAAGCTTTCTAGGCACTTATACAATGTTTGACTTGCCCTCCCATTACTCCACTTGCATGGACCACTTGAATGCCTCAATAATTGTAGTTTATAGCAAGGTCAAAAAAATAGATTTGGTACCTCAAAATGGCTTCTAAAATTAGGTGAAAATACTTTAAGCCCTTTGGGGACGTTCATGGGTTAATTCCTAAAGGATAAAAGTTTCTACAAGAGACAAAATGGATTTTGGGACAACTCATGTTGTTGGGGATTTTGATCAATTTTATTGAAATTATTTTTTAAAATAGGGTTTCGCAAGAGCTATGCAAGTGTATAACTTTTATTGGAATTGGGATTGGGGTTACAATTCAAAAATTATGGAGGAATATAGGGTAATTTTAGTTGGAGAGGTAGATTGGGCTTGCCAATTTTTGGTGGTTTCTCTTAAGGGTAACCAATGAAGACATGACCCTTCAATGGAGTATGTCCTAAGCAATAGTGTATTAGATAAATACATTGTTGTTTTGAATTTTTGTGTTAAATTTTGAATTGCAATGATTATTAGAGATTTTGTTTTTTTATTTCAGTTTTTTTTTTGTCATTGTCATTCATTTTAAGATCTCTCCATTACCACCTTGAATTTTTTATTCTTCAAAAACATCTTTTGAAATTTTGGTTTGTAAAAAGCTTCAATGTAGTGTGAATCTCAATCACATGTTTGCAATGCAAGACCATGTAGGGTGTGTTCCACGTTTTTGTTGACTATCGGAACTTGTGAAGATATGCCTAACATGATTTAGAGCATGTTAGACAAACCTCATGAATGCTCCAAATGCAAAAAATGTTCACAACATGTAGACAAAGGAACTTGCAAATTTTTGACAAAACTAAAAAAACTTTATATGCTAACTTCAAACGATTATATCTCAAAATCTGTATGGCCAAATGTCACGAAAGTGTCATTGTGTATTTTTGCACAAACCTAATGCAAGGTCTTATAATCAGATTTACAAAATACAAAAAATTTGTCCTTGGAATCAATTGACTAGAAACGGCATTTTTTTTTAATTGTTTTTCCAGAAAAAAATGGGCTTGATCCTTTAGAGTAAGGACCTTCCTTGCCGTTCTTACCTTTCCTTATTTCCCTTCATAGTGTTTCTTAGAATTTTTTTGCTGAGCAAATCTTTGATAACTTCCTATCCAAATTTCTTACTGCATTTTGACCTTGAAAGTATGTTCACACTTGGTGTTAAGAGTGATAGTAGCAAAGAAAAATTAGATGCATTTGAACACACCTTTAGACTGCATTCATATTGCCAATACCCCTCCAAAATTAAGTGTGAACATACCCTGACCTTAACACCAAATAAAAATTACGTGCAAAAGTAGAAAAAATTGCAAAACCTCCCTTTCAAATGAACCATACAATGTGCCAAAATTTGAATGAAATTTACAAAAAAAAATTACTGCTTCATGGATGAACATGCATACTTGGGATGATTCTATTGTATATTTTTGCTCCCTGCATGCATTCTAGGGTGTCTACCGCTTGACCAATGAAAAAACAAAACATAGTTCTCGGAGGTGCTAGTTGTAGCGATCCTTGTGAAGTTTAAAACTTCACGTGGGGCAACCACACTCACGGACTCACACGAGCTTACGGAGTACCTTCAAAAGAATTTAGGGAAAATTTCATGGATATCCCTGAAGTTTGCCATATTTACATAGATACACTTGTTTTTTCAGAAATTACACAAATACCCAATTATCAAAATCTCCAAGCGTTTGTTTTGTTGTGCATGTCACTTCCCTTTTTCCTTTGTGTGCACGCTGCTTCTTTTTTGTTTCATTACATTCCCTTCTTCAACATTGGTCATGAAGGAAGTAAGGGCACAACAATACAAATGCTTGAAAGTATTGGTCTAAGGGTATTTGTGTAATTTCTGAAAAAGCAAGGGTATCTATGTAAGTATTGCAAATTGCGGGGTATCCATGAAATTTTCCCAATAATTTAATGGCAATTTTCCTTTTTGGAAACAAATGGGATTTTAGGCATGTACTTATGTTTGTACTAATTTATATGATATTCGAGAAATTTTTTATTGAAGGTGGAAATTCAGAAACTTAAGTGAGCATTTTATATTTTCATTTCAACATGTGAGGAAGAAATTATGCCAAAAATTATCAAAATTAGGGGAGAAGGGGCAATTTAGGCAAGGCCTTTTTGTTGTAAGTGGATGTTGATTCCAAAACCAATCAGCTCTTAGGGGCACAAGGTGTGGCCACTTGGACCAAGGGAAGTGGAGTACAAGGAGCTCGTCTTGGAGGACACCTAATCCTCCATTCAATCTACCTGGCCCTTGTAACAGTTTGTTTTTCTGTTATTTTCCCCCATGTTGTAGTAGGCTAAGATTTCTTAATTCTCATTTTTTGAATCAATATAATTTGAGTTTTTGAAATGTTTATAATGCCTCCAATTTTGTCTATTGTAGTTGCAACTTTCATGATTGAGCTTTCAACATTGGAAGATTTTACATAGTATGTTGTACTCTTCCAATTCATTTGCAAACCCCGCAAATACTTAGCATGGTATTTTACATGGAGGAATTAAACCTCAACTTTGTGTAAAGCAATTTTTTTCTATAAAAGTGTTGAAAGGCATGTGAAAATTTTGGACATGATGGAAAAAAACTTTTTTTGAATTTGAATGCCAATATCTTGCTCTTCTTCATTTGAAATGAATTGATGATTTCCCACAAGCACCTCCTGTAATCTAGGGCAAGATACGATGTTTAGATATTCAAAAAAGAATATTCCTATTCTTTTACTCTTTCCCCTAAAAATGACAATTTTAGTGACTTTTACAAAAAAGAAGGGCTTGGTCCTTTAAGGGTTAAATTTACTAAAACTGTAATAAGAAAATTAAATGTGTTCTCTTTTTGCAATTTAAGATTTTCAAAGGCTTTAACATTTGGTTTCCAAACTTGTCAATTTCTCAAGTGGTAACAAGTAGTTTTATCCAATGAGCGGGAAGATCCAACAAATAGTAGAATCTCAACCAAATGAAGTGTAAAAAAACCGGTTGAAATTTGAATAAACCGGAAAAAAAGGATAAAATTTTGAGGATTTTCTAATTTCAACATAAGTATACATATAATAATCGATGTTTGTATTAAAAGATCGGTTGAAATTAAGAAATATAGGATTTTTACCGTCACAATCTCTCTGGACACTGGTTCTACCTCAAATCATTAGTCCTTTGGCACCAGATGTGCAGGTCATCTGGTACCGGTACCGTAGGCAAGCTTGGCTTTGCCCATATGAGGTGTCATTGTTGTTACTAATCTTTAAATCATCAATAATGGGCTAGTAGCATGCACAAGTATAGTATTTTTTATATGGAATTTGGGTGCCCAAATGACAACATCAAAGGTGGAGATTTTGCATGCATTTTGTAAATGGAACAGTTGCCTACAACTTAATTTCGTGCATTCCACAACTGACCAATTGCACATTGACATATTCAAATTCCTTTAATGAGTGCTAGCAATTGCCCATTTTGTTCACAAAATTCCAAGGTTAAGGAAGTTAATATATTTCCTGTGACCATGTAAATATATTAGCTTATGCACATTGGTCAATAATGGGTTCCATTTTGCAATATTGTGGGAGTGAATGAAGTTATGTTGTAGGCCGCGGTACATTGATTCTAAAATGCATGTCACTAGCACAAAGACTAAAACACAATTAATCCTTAACCCCTAAAGGACCAATCCCTTTTCTTTGTGAAAAACACTGAAAATTGCCACTTTTGGGGGATGAAAGGAATGGTAATTTTTTTTTCTTTTTTTTTGAAATCTAACTATAAGATCTTGCTCTAGACAATATGAGGTACTTGGGGAAAAAAATGAGCTTATTCCAAATGAAAAGGAGTGAGATCTTTACATGTGAAGTGAAGAAAAATGTTTTTTTTGTATTGCCCAAAAAATTCAGAAGCCGTTGACCACTCCTATATCAAAAAAATTGCTCTACGCAAAGTTGTGGTTTTTTTTCTTGTGTAGAAGACCAAGTTAGGTATGTGCGGGAAAATTTTCAATTCAATTGGAACTATACAACACATGGGAAAAAATAGTAAGTAAAAAGAAGTAGAGAATGACTCAACACACTAAATTGTTAAGAATTTAATTATTAAAATGAAAAATGCAAATCCCAACAGTTATAATGTTGTGATAAACAATCTTCATCCTTTGGTTTTGTTTTTTTTCCAAAATATTGAAAATTGAGTAAAATAAAGGACTTCAAAGTTTATTTTAGAGTAGAGAATCTAGAACTGCCCGCAAACAAAAACTCCTCATGACTTTCATCTCATCTAACAAAATTGAATGATTCCAAGCTCCTCACGTCTATATAAGTCTAAAGAACCTATTTCAGATTTTTATTTGAAAAAAATGAAAGTTTAAAGAAGTTTTTGGCTGCCCGGGGAGCAACATTTTCCAGATTTTCATGCATAACTTCTTCAATAAATGTCAAAATGAAGAAAAAATTACATTCCCACGTAGATTTTTGAATTCCTCACCTTCAATAAAAGTTTCAGAAAATCACGCAAAGTAGTTTAGCCATAGGTACATGCCCAAAATCCCATTTGTCCCCCAAAGGGACAATGGTCCTTTAGGGGTTAAGGCATCACCAATCTAGCATTGAGAACAATCTAGCAAAAATATTGCTATTTTTTGATTGGTGTATAATTAGAATGTCAAATTACTATCATTGGAAGCGTATACAAAAATTTGTCAAATAAATAAAATAACACAGAGTATTGGAAATTGGACAATCAAAATAAAACCCATCGAAAAATCACAAAAGGACTAACAACATGGCAAACCATGCCCAATAAAGAAAATCCCAAGTAATGGCACACCAAACTCTAAAAATTTGGTGTGCTATTACCTTGAAATTTCTTTATTGGACACGGTTTGTCATGTTGTTTGTACTTTAGCTATTTTTCAATAAATTTTATTTTGATTGTCCAATTTCCAATACCATATGTTATTTTATTTATTTGACAAGTTTTTGTATACGCTTCCAATGATAATAATTTGACATTCTAATTATACACCAATATAAAAATAATCTTTTTATGGGGTGGTTCCCGGTGCTGGATTGATGATGCTCTTAGGAAGGAAGCTTTTTGGACGTTTTTAGAGGGACAGAGGGAGTATAAGATACGGATTATGATTTTTACGCTCAATAGACCAAATTTTGACCCATATTGCTTGGCTTGAAGTTCACTTCTAGCTACTAGAACAAACAATCTAAAACGAATTCTATTTGTCACAAAATATCTCTCAAAAACATCTAGTAGCATTGAAGATTATCTTGACATTATTAAATGTAATGGAATTACCTATTTCACCCAGCAAGAGCATTATTTTTTTAAGCTTTCATAGCATTCTTGAACAAACAAACAAAAGTCCCTAACCATATTTAGGCAACATAAATAAATTCTTGTGAAATGTGAGTCACCACCCAACGTGTCAAATCAACGTTTACTACGAAAAATAAATTCAAGGTAAAAACTCTCAAAAAATACACAAATAGGGGTATAGTTCAAAAATGATTTCAAAGAAGGGCACAACCACAGTATTGCCTTTACTGACAAACAAAGAAAGGTTTCAATTCAAAACGTAAGCAAAGAAGATTTATGTTAAGAGCCAAAGAGTAAACATACTGGCTAGTGAAAAGTGCAACAAGAAGTGTGAGAAAACAAGGTTATCAATTAGGGAGTTTTGGGAGTAAGGTAAGAGGCTCATGATTGGGGAGGAGAAACTTCTTGAAATAATTTTCACTAAATTTTCCTTCACAGACAAGAAGTACTGGCATCTGACCCAAGCTATTTCATATTTTTTGGAACTTTGTGAAATTAGTTATGAAATTTTGAAAATTGAAATGGCATAGGGCTCTAAAATGGTTCACCTCCTCATATGTACATTGTCTGTACATTGTTGTACATTGTTGAAGCTTATGAAAAATAAGCTGTGCAAAAATAGTACATTTGAGGAGGTGAACCATTTTAGAGCCTGAACCGAATTAGAGCCTCCTACCTTACCGAAGGTTGTGCAATGAACAGCAGTAAGCCTATTCCTTCTGCAGTGAGCTGACTAGAAAAACCTACTCTGGCCTCCGCGTGAATGTAACGTTTCGATATCAGCGTATAAGATGACTTGCCTAAGCACGGCAAACTTACATACTTCAAGCACTGAAGCAACAAAACAGACAACCATTTCGGAGACACTCAAACAAGAAGAATGCCAATTTGACACACTGTATACATTTCTCATGATATAGTTACAAAAACTATCTAATTTTACACTACTAGCACAAACCTACAAAGCAGAAACTGCAGACATGACAAAAGCCAACTCTCTGAAAACCTGTGTCAATTCTGACGACGCACGGCGAGAGCAGCATTGTCATCTCTGGAGGCTGGAAGGAGGACCAGAACGTCGTGAACCTCAGGCTTGGAAGCTACTCCTCGATCTTTGTCCATGGCATAACAAATGTACACGGTGTCTACGATGTTGCTCAACACTCGAACAAAGAGAATGAGAACCAGCAACATAATCAGCCAACTTAGAACCGATGCAATCAGCCTCTGGTCCCTCGCCAAGCCTGTTGACAGAGACAGTACTCCATACACCTGCCAACAAGAGCCAAAAGCCAAAAAACATTGAGAAAAAAATAAGAGCACATGCACCAAAACTAACGTAGAAGATACTAAAAAGTGCTTCACGATATGTCCCACGTCCCACTGAAATCCGAGCATGTTCAGCCAAGAGTCCTACATGACAGCACTTTTTGATAGTTTTGGCATGAGACTTCACTGAAGGTTTGAGTAACCCATTTTGCTACACCCAATTTTCAGCTCAAGTCCCATCAATATTTTTGCATAAAATATTCATGGCTTTCTTTAGGGAGCGACTAGGTGGACACCCCCTAGTAGCTACACAAACACCTCCATAGCTCAACCTATTAAATTTGACATTATTATTACTCAGAAATATGAAATAAAATCAAAACAATACTTTAGCATACATTTGGGTTTACAAGCGCTGCAAACATACAACAAATCTGCCTCATTTGTGAGGCGGTCAGGAGTCAACCAATAAATGAAGGGAGCAACTAGTTCAACTCTTAAGCCCGTCACAAATGAACAAATGAGGCAAATTTGTTGTGTGTTTGCAATACTTGTAGACGCAAATGTATACTAAAATATTACTTTGATTTTACTTCATATTTCAGCATAATAATAATCTCAAATTTAATAGGTTCAACTATGGGGGGTGTCCACCTAGTAGCTCCATTTCTTTGATACTCCTTTTTTGCCTAATGAAGCTAGGATCTGGGGTTGAGGTGGGACTTGCAGAGATGGGCCGTGGGACGTACTGTGAAGCGCCCCTAAAAGTACTGTTCAAGATGCACGGTAGCAAAAGCAGAAAGAGAAGGATGCAGCTTAACCCTTAAACAACCCAAAGGCCCTTTGCGACCAGTACAATACGGGGTATTTTTCTTGTATTTGGAATGGATCCACATTACATTCGAGACCAACAAAGAAGTTGGAGAATAGATCAATGGGGTTCTAGTGAGCTACTTGAGATCCCAAATTAAAATTCCTTATTGGTAGTGACAATTATACGTCAGCGTATATACTATGCCCTATGGTCGTTTAAGGGTTAACTTACCAGTAGGGCGTATGCTCCGGAGAGGACGACTGTCACCATAGCCAGAAGTCGATCTGAGATCACTTCCACAAGCACTGTAGACAGCAAGTTCCTCTTCAAGAGATTGTACGTCATAACGGCTGATGTGTAGAAGCTCTCTCCGGTGATGGCTGCGAAGTTTGAAGTGAACCTCGTGAAGAACTCCACTGCTTCGAGCACCCACTGCAGACAAGCACGGATAAACATCGACAGTGCACCTGCTTCGCCTCGTTCGTTGTCTGCTTTGTTCAGTGCTCCTCGAATTACTCGCACGAATGCCACAACGAGACCTGCCAGGCAGGCTGTACCAAAGGACGGCCCAAACGCAACACTGCATCACAAAAAACGAAAAAAACCACGAGGCTTAGAAAGTAAAAGAAGGGCTTTCAAATTGCATAAGAAACTCTTACATAGTGATAAAAATGTCTTGTACCCGAAGACATCTCTCCACAGTTTACAATGATCTCTCAAAAGTCACATAGCAACATATGTTGCAATGCTTAAAATCCTTGAAACGTAAACCTGAAAACAAGGATTGCTGTCATTGAACATCAATCACAAGAAAACCAGCAGAGTATACTTTTTTAGATACTTCAAAACTACCGGTTACAACTACAGAGCTTTCACAAACTAGTCAGGGTCTCTAAAAGCGCAATCTAGCTTGAGGTTTTCCAGCAAAGGCAGCAGTAGAAATTTCACAAAAACCGTGATGACAATTCTTCAAAGGGTAGCACAACAATCAGACTGAAAATTTGAAAGAGAAAATTGCATCAAAAAAGTTACAAACCTTAACGCACGCCGAGTTGCATTGACAGTGGAAGAACCCGCTTGAGCAAAGTACCACTGCGAAATGGCACCACTGATGGTAAAGACCTGAAGTTGAGCCACGATCATAGAGGACCAGAGGATGGCAAATCCAGAGAGGTACTGGTAGTATGGCACCCACGCAGCAGTCTCCCAAACACAACACGGAGTGTCAGTGCCCTGGACACACCGTTGCGAAGAATGATCCAACACCTCCGGATTCGTCACCACCTTCCCATTCATATAAGCATATCCCATAAACACAAGAAATGGCACACAGAACAGAAAGAGCGCCAGTGACAAACTAGGAAGTACAAACAGAAGGGCCAAGTTCTGATGTAAAGCCTCAGAGGAAGTCTGCAACACGCGTACGGTCAATTCCACACGACTCCAGTTGGAATACACGACGTAAATCAAGAGCCCACACATGAGCAATATGATCCCGAACAAAGCGTATTGCCCGGAGGAGTCGAACTCGGTTCGGCACTCGATGTGGCGTTGACAGACGATGAACCACGTCAGATCTAGTGCTATTGGAAGAAGCACAAATAACGGTAAAGTGGCATAGATCAGTTGCTTCGTGTATACTCGAAGCAGGTACAACACTCCCAACGCAAATGGCCCACTCAAGGCGAATGTCAACCCCAAAGTGATCCATATCGGTACAGCAGACGGTGCATTTTTCAGTATTTGAGGGGTAAGGACGTGTAGAACATCAAATCTTGGCTCCACTTGCAGATTCTTTGGAATGGAGCACCCGTGAGTCGGGTCATAATGTGCAGAATCCACGAGTTCATAGTCAGGGTTGGAGTGCACCACGCCATAGATGCCGAAGGATGCTGATATCAGGATAAGTAGAAGAAAGATGACGGTGAACACCAGGTCCTGGTGAGGCCGAACTCCTACGTTGTAACCAAAGACGGTGGATCCTCCGTGAGACTCGGAGGGAGACACCACGGTGTCTGGCTGGATTTGGTAACCCTTTCCTACAAGCTCTGATTTGTCCAGCAGAGGCTCCTCAATATTGGCACTCTCGATGTCATCGTATCTGGATGTTCCACCTTCAAGTCCCATGGTGGAATCTCGCTTCCTTTCCAATCAATCTGCACAACAATACACCACTACGGGATATTAGGTAGATATGGAGTTATGCAACTATTTGTGGAGTGTTAACTACCATGTTTTCAAGCTGGTGTAACGTGCCATTGACCCTTTTTTTTCCCATAATACTACAATACACTCTTGTCATATTAAGCTTCTCATCATTCTGCTACAATAACTTCAAAATTTTTTTCCCTTCCATGAAGAAGTTGATTTTAAATAAAATTCCATAAATAAGCGCATACTCCATATCTACCTAATATGGGGTGAGTGCTTCGTGAAGTCAATAAACAAGCACCTGTCTCTCTAGATATTTACAGCTTTCATATGCCACTTTCTGTTATCCTTAGTGCATTCTGCACGATGTTCCCCAATGTGATCTTCTCCATTCAAAAAGCCTACCTGAAATTCTAAGAATGCTAGGATTTATATAACTACAGGTTAAGGTGGAGAGTTCTTTTGGTCATAATGATGAGCAACAACTTGCTCCTTTTACTTTCAACACATGTTTCATCTGCATTGTGGAGTAAGGTAGGAGGTTCTAAAAGCGTGACCTTTCCACTTCAAAATTTCATAACTAATTCCACAAAGCTCCAGAAAAGATGAAACAACTTGGGTTCCATGCCAATTCCTCTTGTCTTTCAAAAAAAAATTACTGAATAATATTTTAAGAAGTTTCACCTCCCCAAAATTCAGTTTCGGCCCTTAAATGCTCCATTCATGAGCTTCCTATCTTAACACTTTCTACATTTCTGAAGTATTGCTTTATCTCTCCAGTGAGCTGAAGAATCCTCAGACGTATCTCGTATGTAATCCCTCAATGATCGAAAACCTCAAAAAACCTTATTCTAGACAATCTTAGAATGCCGTCTTCCTAGAAACACATGTCACGTAAGAAAATTCATTCTTCACAATAATAGGCCCCAACCTGCTATTATCATTGTTTCAAACGCATGACACCACCAAATCCTTTCCAAACCATTACCTTGTCTCTTCCTTAGGGGCAGAAACAAAAAAACGCCAAGCCAAGCTACAGAAACGGAATCTGTGCCCTAAACGTCCGTTCACAAAAACTTAGATTAATCTATCACTCAAAAACCTCGCACTTCTATATCAATTACAGCTCAAATCTTTCATAAAAAAGTCACCACAACTCGTCACAATCAGAACTACAAAAACATAAAACCCCTCAAATTGACAATCTTCAATAAATAAACGTTACTAAAAACATTTGTAAGCTACAGCCCTAAAACATTTTCAGCTATATAAACAAACAACACGTAGCAAATTTTCAAATCCAAAATTTCAATCGCGCTACGATGAATCTACAAAGCCAACAACAGAATGGTTATAAATACACCATTTAAGAAAGGATTAAAAAAACAAATCCACCCTAACGCATTCAAAAATTTAGGAAATCAAGGATTCAAGATGCCCGCTCAGTTCTGAATCACCACAGAACTACAGAATGGTGCATAAACCCCCGATAAAAATCAATATACACAAATACAACACTCTGTTTCGATTAAGAAGAAGAAAGAAAGCATTTACACTAAACTTAATATTTGAAAAAGATAAGTAATGGATTCAGAAGCATTACGAACCCTAAACGTTATGGCAATCCTGGTGGATTGAATATAATCAGGCTACCGACTTAGATCAAGACATTTAAGTTAAAGGCGATTTCGTACTTCAATGGGAAATGTGAAAACCAGAATGAATAAATGAACTGGAGAAGTAAGTGAAACGGGAGAAGCAAAGCATCTCGGATTAAGATTAGTGTCTAACCAAACATTTGCCGCAGATGTTGCGCTCTTTGCAAAACCTGCACACAAAGTGCGCCAAATGCCAAAGCAACTGAGCCAACGCAAGCCAAAGCAATTTGGTTTTCTCTGTTTTTTCGAATGTTTGGATAGTGGTGACTGGTGAGTGATGACATCACCGGTAGTAAGTACGAATGTTTCCGGTTATCAACTGGTAAGGATATCTCCCCAGGGTGTCAATCCATCAGCTCAAAGAGGATCCCTTATTGATATGGTCCGGGTGTCAACAATGGATTTCCTTTGCGGATTGATGTAACTTTTGTAAAAGAGTGATAATTAGGGGTGAGGTAGAAGGCTCCAATTTTGTTTTGGCAGTTAGAACTGCTCATATAAAGGTACCAAAAATAGTGTAGAGAGCTTCCTTAACCCCTCAGCGCCCGGAGTTTGAAAGCCTTTTTAAGTGTTCTAAAAGACATGCTTGCAATTGGAGTTTCCTTGTGAGCTAGAAAATTAGATTTAGGGGATCCAACCTTTGGAATTACTAATTCAGAGCAATCGCTATGAGTTGTTCTTGATTTCTGATTGTTTCACTGAATGAACAAGGAGTCTATACCAATCAAACTGCGTTGACATTTAGGGGTTCACATTCCCCATCAACAATACAGTATAATGTTGACTGGGCGCTCAAGCGTTAACCCCTAAAGGATCAAGCCCTCTTTTTAGCAACATAGCAATTTTGAGCAGGTACTTGTGATTGGAGATTCTCATGTTTTAGGCTAAAATTTTAATAGAATGTGGGAACGAGGTTTACTTTCATAAGCACTAAATTTCATGACATTTGAAGAATGAAAAAGAAGACATGGTCTAATATGTTGTTTTTTTCACTCAGCAGGCAGCCCAGGCAAATTTTTAAAAATTACTTTTTTCAAAAACAAAAAGATCTACTTGGTTTAGGAGATTTATGTGAATGTGGGAAGCTTTGAATTGTTTTGTTTTGATCAATGAGATGAAAGTTATGAAGAGTTTTTGTTTGCGAGCAATTATGGATTCTCTACTCTAAAATATACTTTGAAATCTTTTATTTTACTCTATTTTCATTATTTTGGAAAATAAACAAAGCTTGAAGATGTAAATTGTTCATTGCAACATTACAACCTTTGGGATTGGCATTTTTCATTTCTATAATTAAATTCTCAACAATTTAGTGTTTTGAATCATTCACTACTTCATTTTACTTACTATTTTTTCCCCATATGTTATATAATTCCGAATGATTTGAAACTTTTCAGACATGTACCCTACTTAAGTGGAATAAGGAATCTAGAGAAGCACCACTCACACAGCCTTTTTTCCTTAAGAATTTCACCTTCTAAAGGGTTGTTGCCTAGTTTTGTATAAAGGCGTTTTTGAATATTCAAACTGCTGTATCTTTCAATCTACGCTGTGAAAAATTCTGATTTTTTTTTTTTGAGTCTTCTCAAACTATCATGCTACAAGATCCTATGGTTACATATGCATAAAAATGTTATTATTTTCAAATTTGGTTGATGCTCTAAAAATGGCAATTTTGAAGAATTTTTGGTGAAAACATTGCTTGGTCTTTTAGGGGTTAACCCTTAAATGATTGTAGGGCATAGTACAGTGGTGCTTGGTTAGCGTCAACCTTTGTAAGAGCAATAATTGGATAAGATCAGAGCCCCACTCCCCTTTTGCTCAAAAGCATGTATTATGAGCTTGGTTAAGGTCAAGTGCTTGCATATGGTCAACGTTTTCTTTTCATCAATTCCCATTTTGACTCTTTATTTAGAAAGGCATTTGGTTAGTGTATCAAAAACATGGATGGGAAAGCACCTCCAAAGGTGCAACCCCTAGAACTAGGGAAAGTAACCCAAATGGAGGGTTTGTTTATGATCAATGCTTGGATAAGGTCAACACTTTCTATAAGCCCAAAGTGTTGACGCTAACCAAGCACCACTATATATACGTTGTCATGTAATTGGCATTTGCTACTAATAAGAAGTTTTAATTTGGGATCTCAAGTAGCCCGCTAGAACAGCTTTGATCTATTCTTCAACTTCTTTGTTG
This sequence comes from Ulota crispa, assembly GCA_963920765.1. Lineage (NCBI taxonomy): Eukaryota > Viridiplantae > Streptophyta > Bryopsida > Orthotrichales > Orthotrichaceae > Ulota > Ulota crispa. The sequence goes on from OY987244.1 coordinate 26,576,687, forward strand.
ATCTCAAATGTAGTAAAGATGTGAACCTATTCCAAATACAAGAAGAACACCTCGTATTGTACTAGTTGTAGCAACACGCTCAAGCGTTCAAGGGTTAAATGGTTCACATTTTCTATCATTAGGAAGAAATTCAGCCCTCCAAAGGACTGTGAGTTTTGGTTGTTCCCAATGCTGGGAACCAGCCCTTGCTAGTTGTCCAAAAAATTAATTCAAAAAAATATTAAAAAAATCAAAAAAATCATGAAAAGAATAAGATTATTTATTTATTATTTATTATTTATTCTTTTCTAAAATTAGATTTTTTGATGTGGTTGAACTTCAACCAAGTCAAATTGCGCATGTGGCAATGTGCCCATGATGGGCTCAAAGCTCCCGTGGTTTTGGGGAAGGAGCCCCTTCTTGGGCCCAAATTCCTTGTGGTTCAAAAATTGTCTCTTTGCATGCACAATTTTAGAGACATAATAGTGTGAGAATGGCTAGTGCGTAGTGTACCTATTGGTGGTCCTAATTGTGTTGAGATTTATTTTTGAGTAAAGTATAAATATGTGTCATACTAAAATAAATAAATATGTGATTTTAATCATAAATTGAGTATTAGAATATGAAAAGGGTGCTTGCACGCTTTAATGGACTTATTTGAGCACCCTTGGTTCTACAGTGGTTTTTTTTGGACTCATGTGCTTTATTTACAAGCTGCTTTTAAATCATAAGTGCTACACCCTATGATCAAGAATAGCTACCTATGGGCCTTTTGCTTTGATAAATTGTAGTGAATTCATACCCACTCAAAAAATCACTTTAAATGGCCACAAAATTGTTTCTTCTTTGGCTTTTTATTGAAAATATTTCCAAATTGCTAAGTTGACCTATTTTTTTCATAGATATCCTCTTTCCCTTAGATGGTCAATTCATGAGCCTCCTACCTTACGCACACCTTCTTCATCCTATTCTCAATCTTCAAAGCATTGGCATGTGGCACTCTCCAAGGGTCTCATTTTTTGAAAATTGTGAAGTTTTTATTTTTCACCTCCAAAGGAGAAGAATGGATGTGATGAAGTTTTAGCATGTAAGCTTAAGGTTTGATGCATGCCTCTTTGCTTGTATTGCTTTCACCCTCATTGTAGTTGGAGACTTCAATTGAACATGTGAATGCAACTTGCTTTGTTACCACATCACCATTTTGTAGGTGAACTCATTCTCCATTCTCCACCTCCCACATAAGGGGAGTCACACCTTCTTCATGGAGAAATTCTTCCATTGACTCATATATTCACTCCATAACAGTCATAACTTCTTATTCTTCATAGGAGTTTCATTCTAAGAGAAGGTGTGACTATCCCTTATATTATTAGGCATGGATTGTTTGTCAAGCAACATTCAAAATTCTCTTTTAACACCATAAGTTCAAAAGTGTATATTAGAATGGGAGGTCAAGTACTAGGCACCTTTTAGTCACCCAAAGTTTGAAATTTTAAAAAAGGGAAGGGAGAGGAAAAGTTAGGGAAAGGGAGTGTGAAAAGTCATCTCAAAGTAAGAGAGACACGGTGCAAAGTGCATGCAAAGCATACTTGCTATTCTAAAAGAGTGACAACGCTTCTAGCAACAGGCTTCCACCTCCTTTTTCATCTATTTCCAACTCTTTTAACAAACCCCTTTCTTTACACGGGAATTTGCAGGTATGAAATCTCAAAAACATCACAAATAGAACATAATTTGAAAGTAATCACAAATAGGGGCACATACTTAATATTGTCTTAATGTCTTAATTCACATCTAACCATCAATTGTTGGATAGCAACTACTTGAACCTCATCACCCAATTTTTGATCTTCTTAAGAACTTTCACTATGAATGTTGCTCACATGTGCATGTATTGAATCCCTTATCTTTACACTTTTCACATCACATTCTTTGTACACTAGGTTTTCTTTGCAACTCTTGAGGCAAATCTTTTTTGCAGTGGGTATGCTTCTTTGTTCCAATGGGTATGCCAAATAGTAGAGCATTGACATCAGTGTGGTCGTGTCCAATGTCCAGGGAGAACCAAGTTTTAGTTACAAGTGAGTCGACTTTTTTTGAGGATTGCCCAAAAAAAATGAAAGTTAGCGGATTTGCTTCCGACCATAAAAATATGGTTTTAGGAAATCAACCAAGTTACAATTTCATCTTTAGGAAAATTAGCCAAACTTGCACTTGTAGATGAGGAAATGGGCCAAATGAAATTTGAAACTATGGGAAATCAACCAATGAACTTTTCCATGATAAGGAAATTTTCCGACCTTCTAAACAAAAATCAAATGTTTTTTTATTTCACAAGCAGTTACAAGGTGCCAAAAGTTCAAAATTTTTAAAAACAAGAAACATGAGTGAGGTGGCCATGTGGGTGAATGGGTGCGAGTGAGGTGGCCATGTGGGTGAATGGGTGCGAGTGAGTGGGTGAGCAAGTGAGTGGATGAGTGGGTGAGTAAATGAGAAGGTGAGTGGGTGAGTAAATGAGAAGGTGAGTGGGTGAGTAAATGAGAAGGTGAGTGGGTGAGTGGGTGAGTGGGTGAGTGTGTGACTGTGTGATGGTTAATGGGATAAACAGTGCTCTTGATGATTAATGGGGTAACGATGCACTTGATGGTTAATGGGATAAGAGGTGCACTTGGTGCATCAATCCTTAGAGGAAACGTGGTGGTCAATCCCAAGATGGTGGGACTTGACCTAATTCAAATCCAGCCAAAGATATTTAAGTAATAAAAGTCAACAATAATTTTTTTTAAAGTATAAAAAAGTTTACATTGGTTGGGGGTAACTTGATTGGTTTTTTATGATTTGATTATTGTCTTGCTTTGCTATGCCATGCACATGGTAAGCAAAAGATTGTTTTGTCTACAACATTTGTAAGAAAAAAAAGTCCAATATAATACATTGAAATTCATGTTTCTACCGAACTATTTTCCTAAACTTAGGAAATCAACCAAGTGAAAAAAAAAACAAAGATTATTGCCTAACCAAAAAATACATGTCTAGGCCATGACCGATTAAAAATAATAATAATTGAGTGTACCAAAGAAGACTAGGAAATGTACCTAGTTTTTTTAAAAACCTCCCCGGACACCGGTTGTGTCCTTGTTTGTCAGTACTTTTAAACCTGTCTCATTTGTAATAATATTGTAATTGATTGCCATCATTTATAAACTCCCCATCATTGGATGCTCTGATTGCAAGCTTCTTTGAACACAGAACACTCTTCTGAGACACAGTTGCTTTGAATCTGGCATAAGCTTACTGTTGGATTCTAGCTCATCAATGTCGACGCCATCCTTACCTCAGAGTTATGTTTAGGTTTTTTTGGCTATTGAGGAAAAATATTTGAGACTTGGAAACTAAGAATTTTTTTGCATGCAATTGCGAGTGAGCATGACTTTGACCACACCCATTTTCACAGAATCCACTAAAAAGAGGGGCTGTAAGCTTAGATGTGCAATTGATTCAAATATGGACCCATTTTCAATAATCCAACCATATGAATGAGAAAAATACCTTGTTTATTGTAAAGCACCAAAATTTTAACTAGATTTACAATTGGAGGTGAAACATTATAATGATTAAGTGAGCCATATGCTGAAAATCTTTAATGTTTCATGCTTGTGTGGTTTTGAATGTTAACGCTTTGTGCAGGCTTTGATTGAAAAGAGCCTTACATTTCTAGAAAGCAAGGTTTCCCACCTTTCTAACAAGACTGGTTTCACACAAAATAGACAAAAATAGCAATCACAAGGTGTAGCTAAGTGGACAAAAAGGGTCAAAAAACCCACTTTCTTTGCTACCCTAAAATGGTTCTACAAGAAATTTGATCATTATTTTGGAAAATCCAATTGGTGAATACAATCAAGAATTGGCCTTAAATGTTGGAAGATAAATTTTAAAGCCAAAATGACAATACCATTTCAATAGATCTCCAAATACTACAATTATACTACTACCGTATATGAAAACAATACAAGCGTAGTTCTTAAGCAATTTGAAATTTTTTAGAATTATACAATTGAAATTTGACATTCTTCTTGCAGACTTGATGTATTGTGTTGTTGCTTTGATCCGTCTTTGACCAAAAATGGATACGTATTTTGAAGCCATGCCATATAAGCACCATTATTTCACTAGAAGAAAACAAGAGAAATTTGACTTTGGAAATGACTCATTTCAAAGTTGTTTGGGTCACAAACTACTGTATTACAACTACACCACTCCCAATTGGCTCCCAGTCATGCAAAACCTGTCGTTTCGGACATAACAACTGAAGAGTATTTCTCATCCTTCTAACACTTCTACCACAAAAGTTCTTCATTGGTGTCAGCTAGGTGTTAGATTTTTTTTTTGGCAGCCATCAATATTGCCCTGTTCTCCTCTATGTGCCCATCCAAAAGAATACTCTCTCAACTCCAACATGATTGTGTACAAGTACGGTTACAACTCATTTACAACTCATGGTGGAAGGTTTCTTGTACCAGGTGTTGCATGTCTATTTGCTAAGAGCATAATTGTCGTGACTTAAATTACACATGGATCTGGACATTGCACGTGCACATGAGAGTTGCAGTTTAGTTCTAGCCTAGTTGATTTAAAGTTGTAGGTCAAGATTAAAGGTTTACTTTCCAATAATAACTATGTAGATCCATAGTTGCATTATAGTTGTTTTTGGTTGGGATTTGAAATTACTTACTGTAAAACAACTTTCTTGCCATATAATTGAGTTGCAAGAGAGTTGTTATGCAGTTGCAACTAGATTGACCATTGGGTTGTAACAAGGTTGCCAACGAGTCATAGTACACTCCTAGACTAGTGGCCAATTAGTTATAATATAGTCGCAATCCAGTAGCTATTGAGTCATGTAGTAGTAGCACTTGGTGGTTATAAAGTCATATGACTATCGTCACTTTGTTGTTAGTGAGTCATGGTAGAGTCGTCATTTAGTTGTCACTAAGTCATGGTAGAGTTGCATAAATTATCATACAATTGTAGCTTAGTTGCTGTTGAGTTGGTTTATAGTGGTAACCTTGTGGGCTATTAGTCTTGGTCCAATTCAATCCAAGTGGCATGAGAGTAATGAAATAGTTGGTTGCTAGTCGCCACAAAGTCGTACCGCAATAGTCAAGTGAGTGACTCTAAAGTCGTAGGTCAGTGGCTAATGAGTCATTAAATAGTAGTAACAAACTAATCAGTGAAATGTAGTAGAGTTGTATTTGAGTGATCACTCACTCAAGGCATAATAAACATATAGTCAAATGTTTAGGCTTCACAAAACAATAACTATTACAGTAGAATATAGTCACCAACCAATCACAAAAGCATACAAATTGTCGTCATTCACCAATCACAAGTGCAAACTCCATTTAAATATTATATGGTCACAATATAGTCTAGCCACACAATCAGATTCAGGTCTCTCTAAAGTCACAATTAAGTCATTTTACAGTCACTATGAAGACCCATCACAGTCATAATACAATTACAATTTGGTTGTAATGTAGTCAAGGAGCAACCACTATGTAGTCACAATCTACTCAACTTGTAGTCGTTGTTTAATCAATTGCAAACTCCATGTAAAATATAGATCAATGATTCAAGATCATGGAGCATGGACTTGACTTTCAAAATCTCATAATGTATTCATTGCTTATTTAGCAATCACAAACTATTACACATTGCTTTCTGTACCCAATCAACATTATGTGCACAAACTTGCAATTCCATATAGACAATGAAAGCAAAACCTCAGAATTAATTACAATGTGGTAGCGCATGGAGTCAAAAAACCTTGACAAGTGCAAGGAACAAGCAAACATGCGAAGAGCACAAAGTCAACAAATCTAAAGAAGTGCACGGAGCCAACAAACTTTGATAAGTGTGCGCTGCAAGCAAACCTAAGAAGAGTGCAAAGCAAACAAACTTGAGAAAAACGCAGAGCAAGCAAATCTAAAAAGATCGTAGAGCAAACACAACGCCGAAGATTGCAAAGCAAGCAAACCTGAGAAGAACGCGTAGAGCCAATAAACATTAACAAGTGCACAGAGTCAACAAATCCTTAGAAGAGCATGGAGGCAGTCTGTGAAGCTAAACCCTAAACTTAAAGGTGGCGGCTGCATCTTCACCCTACAAATTATCAACCCTAATCTCAATTAAGGGTCCAAATTGACTCTAAAACTACAACTCAATTTTAGGGCTGATTGCTGTTAAAACTTAAATATGTATATTTTTTTTGGCAAATTTAACATCAACAATGTGTTTAAAACACATATTTTCCTCAAAATGGACTATTTCCATGTTAAAATCCAAATTGTAAAAAATTAGAAACAAACCTTTTTGCAAATTTTAAAATTCTAACTTCTAATATTTGAATGTATTAAAAAAAATCTAATAAATAAATTATGTTTTTTAATTTCTTTCTTTTATCTTTAAAATATAATCAAAATTAAGAATTTTTATTTATTTATTATGAAACATAAATTTTTAAGCTTTCAAAGAGCTTTAACTATAGCTTTTTAATTGTTGTTAATAATAATAATAATATTTAGTACTATTCTTAATTGAATTTATGACTAAATTACAACTAAGATACAACAAACACATGCTCAAAGAATATTATAATGATCTCATTACAACTCATATAAATCTAAAATATGACTAAATCCCAATCCTACAGTTTAGTGAGCTAACCAAAATGCACCCGGCTTCTAAATAGTTGGTTGGAAGAGCATGATTTTGTTTTGTTTTGGTAACCTTCTCTAGTAAGTGCTACTAAATTGTCCGCCAAAAATGACTTGTTAGCAGGTGCAAGGTATTAATAAACATTTGGTTATTGACACTCTATGTAATGCACTCATTGCTAACATTGATGAGATGAGCTAGTCCAGACATTTTAAACAGCTCAAGAGAAGGGGTGAAGAAGAAGAATAAGCAATAAATGACTGGATTAGAACAACTACACAAGAAGTACATAACAACTACAGGAGTAATTGAGTCAGATTGTAGTTGCTTAGTAGTCGGAAGGGGTGTAGAAGAAGAATAAGCAATAAACGAATGGATTAAAACAACTACACAACAAGTACATAACAACTACATAACAACTCTAGGAGTAACTGAGTCAGTTTGTAGTTGCTTAGTAGTTGGTGTATAGCCTTGTAGTTGTTATTTAGTTAATGTAAAGTCAGTATTTAGTCTTTAGCAGTGACAATTACCTAGTTGTTTTCATGACCAAATTTGAAGATGAAAACCTCAAAAATGTATCATAAGTAGCAAAATAGTTCATTTGAGAAGAAGAAACACATTGCATCTACAATACAACTGCATCAGTATAGTCCCTAATTTGAAAGAATTAAATGTAGCATTCCAGCACTAATCAACAATTGTAGAACAATTAGGAAACCACTCATTAATGTGTACACTTTCCAACCAAAATAGGAATGCTATTGGGAGGTGCAACACATGCACTCTAAATACAAAGTTTATTAATATTTTATTTAATTCTATCAAGAGTCGTTTTATAGTTGTCCTACAGTAATACTCTAGTAGTAAAGGAGTTGTTGTTTCTTACGACTCACATACAACTCAAAGTCAAAGATGTCAAATTGCTCTGACGGTAGCAGAGATTTCATTTGATCATGGACCCAAAATTGTTCCAAAATCGTTCATCCTAAAATGTACACAACAGACCTCATCCCTCAAGTCAAATAAATAATTGCACTACAACTACTACAACTTCAGCCATGACTAGAGTTGCTTTATTATTGCTCTGCAATCGTTTAGGAAAGTAAGTCGTTTGTTGTCAGCCAATTTTACCAGCGCTTTCTTCTAGTGTTTGTCAACTCATATACCTGATTGCATTGTTATTTTTTTAAATGGATGCAAAAATTTTGTGATCACATGCGTTTTTCAAAATTGAATTCCAAATTATTAAGTGATTTCAACCTACAGGCCAAAAACCACTCCTAGCGACCAAAGTATGGTCACGTGGTCTTTAGAGTTCAGCTACGGGACTGTATTTTTTGAAAATACTCTCGCAATCAAATTGTTGAACAACAAGTTTCGCCAGATTAGTATATGGTGGACATACGGCCAGAGAGGGCGTTCGGGATGGTTGGGGGTTAGAGAACCACTACGCAACTTTAAAGATTCTCACAACCCTAATGTACTTCTCACAACCCTAATGTACTGTACGTCTTGCCTGCATGTAGTTTTACTAAAACAAAAAACCCCTTTGTCAAGAAATTCAAATCAGGGACTCTCTGGTTTTCGTTAACATCTATTCTCTGGTGTGGATTTTTGGGTACATCGATCTCTTGAGTTAAGCTTAGTGCAAGAGATAATTAAGCCTTGGATCGGTGTTCCATAATTTTTAGGGTTCTCTGTAACATGTCCCTTCTAAGGATGTTTCTTATCACGCGCATCTACAATTTTGGATTCCATTCTTAGCAAGGCTTTTAGTTGATAAGTTCTAGGAGGGACCAGATCTTAGAGTTAGTAACCACGGGTACTACTTCTCCAACACCAGTCAGATTGTGACCTCTGAATACTTCTCAGCAAACGTTACAAACTTTGAGAGATTTTAAAGTTTCAAAATGAACGGAGTACTTCTGTACCTTATCCTACTACTTTGGAGTTTCCTAAACCGCACGCATTGAAAGAAGGGAAAATTTCATGGATACCCCTGAAGTTTGCCATATTTTCATAGATACCCTTGCTTTTTCAGAAATTTCACAAATACCCTTGGACTAAAATTTTCAAGCATTTGTTTTGTTGTGCACGTCACTTCCTTTCTTCTTTTGTGCACGTCACTTCCTTTCTTCTTTTGTGCACGTCACTTCCTTTCTTCTTTTGTGCACACACATAACCAGAATGAAGTAGTGTGCACACAAAGGGAGAAGGAAGTGACATGTACAACAAAACAAACGCTTGAAAATTTTGGTCCAAGAGTATTTGTGAAATTTCTGAAAAAGCAGGGGTATCTATGAAATTATGGCAAACTTCAAGGGTATCCATGAAATTTTCCCTTGAAAGAAATAGGAAGACATGAGAGGGTTGGATGTGAACTCTGAGAAGGACTCTCCATGCTGCAGGACTTTTCCCTTGAAACATGCTGCACTACACTGCAATGGTCTCGCCTGGAATGAAGTTGTACTAAGGTAAGAGGTTCTAAAATGGTGCATCTCCTCAAATGTACTATGTTTGTACATGTTGTTTTTCATAACCCTTCAACAATGTACAGGAAATGTACATTTGAGGAGGTGCACCATTTTTGAGGAGGCTTATGGCCTTTCAACTTCAAAATTTCATAACTAATTCCATAAAACTCCAAAAAATATGAAACAACTTGGGTAAAATGTCAATTCCTCTTGTTTTTCAAGGAAAATTACTAAAAAATACTTCAAGAAGTTTTCACCTCCCCAAAATTCAGTTTCCGCCCCTAGATGCTCCATTCATGAGCCTCCTACCTTAGTTCACGATGGCTGGGCTGCCCAAGTCCGGCCTGGTAGCTAACTCCAATCCCAGCTCCAGCATGAAAAATAGAGTTGAGCACTGCCAGGCCATGTCAATCCTCTAAGCAACGGTCAGGATTTTGAAGAGGTCTGCTTGTTACTCAAAGTATAGCATCTTTTGCATACACCACTGGCGCCCAGTTAGAACATAATAAAACCATAAAGGATCATCCATGCAAACGGCAACAAGCCGGACAAAAGTGCAACTTCTGGTTGACATGGAATTAGAACCCGAGAATACCATAATTAGAAGCGAATAAAAATACTACATAAAACAGACACCAGAAAATCTTAATTTGGTTACCAAATGACCAGATAGTCTACACACCCATTGGTAGCAACCTAGTGAACACGACGAATCATATTGTAAAGTTTTAAAAATCCGTGCAACAGAACGAAAAATCAATGGTAACGTACCTTGCCATTGATCTATGGTCCCAGGTAAACCACTTTTCCTGAAAGCATTAATGAATTTTACATACGCTGCTTCCACATTTTCGTGCAACATATAGTGAGAACTCCTGCGTGCTTGAAAGACGCTTTCGTGAACAGCCGATTGAAGATCGAAAGGTAATTACCACAAATTTATAATTTGTGAAGATTACTTCAACCTCTGCATATGTGCAACCTTCACTAACTAATTTTCAATTGCTTAAGACATATCTACATACAACAGACTATCAAATATACCGTGATAGTCAACCCCAACTTAATAATCACAAGAAAGCTAATAAGCCCCTCAACCTCCCAACTAAGAGCCACCTTTATCCACGCTACCAACGACGCCAGCATTGTCACGTGCCCCTTCCTCCTTCACTCTTGCGAGCTCCTTGCGGGCTAATTCTACGAAAACCTCGGCGTCTTGCTTCATCTGCGTACAAAAGTCAAATCGTAAATTTTCCAGGAAAAAAATCAAATCTTGTAGCCACCTATGCTCATATGATAAAAGAATTCCACTGATCACCCTTACAGCAAGCCATTTCGTAATTATCAGACAAAGCAGACTTAGTCTCAACTGCTTTAGCTTGTAAGATTCTGTAACACATCACGAACTCAAGGTGTGAAGATCAAATTACCTCCAACACAGTTCCAGATTTAATCTTCGATTGCATAAAACACCATTTCTGGAAATGTGCACCTGCTCACGTCCACATAAGTGGAGCCATCAGCGTGGACTCTGAAACATAAGGCATCATCCTCTAACTAGTGAAAGCATATATATTTCTGTGAACTTGGTTGTATAATCGGTTAATTCCGTCCTTGGGAGCTACTCTCCACAAAACTGAACTCGCCATTAGAGACGTGCCTATGGCCTAACACTGAATGATATGATCAACGTTCACACAATGCTCTGTCGGATTCGCTGCATACTATGAAGAGATACTAAAACGGGAACTTCAAGGTGGGAGTAAAAGTTGTATCAAGTCGCTGGAAAATGAGAAGAAACTCTCGATCTTAAGTAAGTATCTTACCGACTTTGACAATCAGACTGCACATAGATTTTGACTTGGTCGCAAATGTCCACTTAGCATGCACCTGCCCCACAGCACAGGTTCTGTATGGATCACATCTACCGTGCATGCTCGATTGATGTATCACAAAACGGCAATAAACAAGAAGCTATTCGAAAAAACCAGTGATATACACTGGCTTTCTCTGCTTAGTCCTGGAATTGTAACAGACACAACGACAACGATACACTCTTCTTAATTGATAAATTAGCAGTTACATCCATAAGATTCTTGAAATGAACATGGGAAGGCATAAATCAGTAAATAATATCTCATCCACGTTATTTTCTTAAAAGCAAAAGTGCTTCTCTGACTTAGATAACATGATAGGTTTAGGAAGACATTGCGTATTGATATGTTCATCTAAGGCGGGTGCCTACTCGCAGAACTTGACAAAAGCGATGAAGTAGAGACATGCACAAATACTACCTCAAAATATGATCCAAACGGCACATCGTGAATTTGTGACACGGCTTCAAACACCTACGAACAAAATTGAAATAGTTAACCATAGAACTCAGCACAGAATTTCTAAAATTTTCACCCATCCACAGACAAATTTGAAATTTAATAACAAAATCTACAGGGAAATGACATTTCGAGGAAAACCGCGGAAACTCAGACGTAACATTCACCAAGATATTAAATGGACGATTCAGAAACAAACACGGATTATAAAAATTTCCAAGAGCCTCAGAACTTGAATAGCGGACGAAAAAATGAGATGCTTTAGCAGAACTAGGAACAGATAAGAAAAGTATTACTGATGCAAACCAGAATTTTCTTGTTGTTCGAAAACGCGGTGTGTTGATACACAGTGACAGCTGTATCAGGAGGACACATAGGACTCCGACAAATTGAACGATATGTCACTTTTCGAGTCAAGCCACCATACTGTTCAGAACTTTCCCATTCTTCTATCTGCCAAGTCATAATACATTGTAGCAAACTTTATAAGTATCGATTTCAATATGGCATTCCAAAGGATCAACAAACGGTAATCCTCGTAGGAATTTCAAAATTGATGAAAGCGAAGAAAGCACCCTTCATTTTAGGAAAAAAGTTAGCTTTGAACTGAACTATTGGCCTTTCCAGGCATCAATTGTTTGTTTTCAAGCAATTACTGTATAGTTTACACATACTCAATCCTAGTATTTGTGATCATTATAGTAAAGGAAAGAACGAATTTGGACCACAAGGCAGCACACCACCTTTAATTCTTTGTCCTTTCGATAGTCGCCTACCATTTGCATAAATTGAGAGTCATCTCTCAAGCAAACTGCAAAGTACTCTTCAGCTGTGCACGGCAATTCAACCTGACAACCCTCCTGATCATGTCAGCTGCGTTTCTAATAAACAGAGATAATACGAAACGACAACGTGTGTATCTCCAAGAGAAAAAGAAAAACCTTAAGCTTCTGACAAAGAACCAACAGGAACTCACATTTATAACTTCGGATAAAACATCATCCTTAAGAAAAGGCTGTATCACAATAGAAGCTTCAGGTTGGGGTGAAACAGCATCTTCATCAACACTGTCCTCATGTAATCGGAAAGATCCACTTCTAGTTCTCATCACCGAAACATGATGCTCCTGATATATTGAAAACCAAAATCACTGAGAATTCTCAAAAAAGGCAACAGACTATAGCTTATCCTTTGCATTAACAAACACTTACGGAATTACGAAATACTTAATGTTGATCTAGTGTGGACGAGAGAGAAAAGGAAAATACCTTTTTCGCAGCCTCCTGCATGGCAGTGAACTCCTTCATAGCTTTTTCAAGTGCTCGCAGGCTTTGATTTCGGTTCCAGAAAGATGCGAACTTGTACTTTGATCTGCCTACACCAACCACATGTCAAGTTTGACAAGAGTCCTGTAATTCCCATAGCTTTATTACAACGAACAGGTGAGTAGTAATTGAGATATTTAGGAGGTTCATTGCTTCAGAATAATAAGCACAGAATCGCAACAAAAGATTCAATTCTATATTCAGTGTTTTACTCAGCCACAAGGTCTCCAAAATATCTCAATTTTGCAGATCCCTTTAAGGTGATTTGTTTTCTGCGTGGCCAGTTGACATGCAGAAAAACCAACAATAAGGAAATAGTGTACTTAAAGTAGCCCAAATAATACAGCCAGGATGTCACGTACCATCAACACTAACTAAGGGAGGAACACCTTGACCTCCTGATCCCGATCTCAGCGTAAATGTTATAGCTGGATTTATAAATGAATGGTGACTTTTCTTAATCTGAGATCCACCAATGACGACCATCGTATCAAATTGTGTGTGTGAAAAAAGTTCAAGTTTTGAACTTACTAGCGTACTAATTTACGTATTATAGTTCAATTCTTTACGATATCAAGGTTAGGTGATACAAGGCGACTTGCAGAAAATTTCAAGTAGCACGTCAAACATACAATGAAACCAATAAATAAAACATACGCATCTACTCCAATATACATATTGCGCTCTGAAACACATTCTTGAGAGCTAATCTTAGAATGGTTTATACACAGAAATCACTTCCAGTCAGAAGACAAAAACAGACCCAGTGAATCAGTGCCCCACAAATATACTTTCACAATTACTCACCTCTTCAATGTCATCATAGGGCAGAACGATCTACACACCAACATTTCATACGTAAGGAAAGACAAGCCAAATAATTAAAAAAAGCGCAGTTGGTGCCAACAGCCATCGTAAATATGCACTAGCCCATATTAAACTATCATCAAACCTTAACGTTGCCTTACTGTATAAGGATATTCGACAAGAGAAATAGTTGTGCACGAGGAATAACCTTCATCTGTTTGGCAAAGACGTTAGAGTGAAAACAAATATGCCATGCCGACAGATACATTCGACCATGGTACAAAAAAGATCTCTCTAAAGCACATGAGTAACTGTGCACAACCACCTGCACAGGCCAAACCCTCAATTATCCAAAGAGCTTCAAACAACAAGATTTACTATTATTACCAATTCTTCAATCCAAACAGAGTGATAGGAAAGAAACTTCATCTTCTATAATTAAAAGACACATCCCCAAGTGTACCTCATCTGGGGGCAGTTCAAAGATAAGCTGAAGTGGCCCGGGCTTCTGCCGCACCTCTGTACCAACAGGTGTCTCAAGTGACAATCTTCGGCGGGCTATAACTCCGAGATAACCACTCAAAGTTCTGCATACAAGACGTGCAATAAATGAAAGACCAATTTTCTTCAGTGTAAGACTTCCTCCATAGACATGCTACTTCCAAAAGCATGGCAACACACATTCAACCCCAGCGCCTACATACAAAGAACAGTGGCGAGTTCTAGGATGCTTGTAGTTACTGTTGACATGAGCTGCTCAAATAACTAGAAATTGAAAAACCAATGAAAACAGAAGAGCCAAGAAGATAATAAAGGAGATCCTTTCTGAAGGCGTTGACGTAAAAGTATTTTTTTAAGGACAATCAGAATCCTATGTAGTGCCTTCAGAGAGCTAGAGCCGGCAGACATCTCCGACTTTATACCATAATTTACTTGAATTAATTCGTCTATTTAGTTACTTTTTTGAACAATATTCTCAAAACAAGACTAGAAACCAAAACGCAACCAACATATATTTGTGTACACCATGTCGCTGAAAAACTTGCAAAAGACTGTTCTTCCCATATAATGGAAAGTTGTGGTGTTCTCAATACTGTCTCAGTGGCCTTACCCGGATTGACTCACAGGATAACGCTTAGTCGCCACTTGTATACACACCTACTTGCAAAATACAGAACATGAATGTATAAGATGTTGTGGTGTCCGGGGACGTGGCCCCAAAAGCCTAGAAGGCATTCAAGGTATAAGATCTTGTACACTACATGAAATTGACTTTTCAGATCGTAAAGATATTTTAAATCGAGATTATTACAGTTTGATTTTCCCTTGCTGAAAGCACAATGCTAGTGAAGCTTGGTGCTCACCTGACCAGAAGGACTGTTTAATGAATGCCAGACGGCCTCGGTTTGGCCCTCTTCCATAATCTCAATAATGGTTGATCCAAGAGCAGTGCTCTTCCAAACTATGTCCCAATCGTAAATAGCAATTTTGATCTGCAAATGCAGCCCCTTGTTTACAACTACCTAGAAGAGCAACCGTTTCATATTGAACTCCGGATTTTTTGTTACGTCTTTCAAGCTGCCCGTAAATCTCCATTACAGTCTAAAAGCACACAAAAAGATTCAAGAATAATACGAATCGTTCAAAACAACGCAGCACTTACTGCTCTCATGCTGTTACAAGCAAATCCTCTGATGACACACCCTTTATTTACCTTAGTTTCCTTCAACGTGTGAGTAACCATGTTTGGGTGTGATATGTACCTGAACAGGCAATTCTTCCGCATAAAAGTCAAATTCTTCACCCCATACTGGATTCCTGGAGCCCGGAACCATCGAGCTGTGAGCCAAACGAAGATTCGTCAGCCACTGTGTGAGTTCGTTCAAACTACGTACCTTTCTAACTTCGTGAACTTTGATCTAAAATTTAAATTAACTGAATCGCAAAAAGAGGAACTCAAGGGAAACCATGCTAATTCAGTACATCAATCAACTGAGATCTCTGATCATTGTGCCTGAAGAGACTGAATCACCTGAAACGCTTTTGTGTGCCACATTCGAAGATAGCATAAGGATCTGATGAGCCATTTAAATTTGCTGAAATTAAGTTTCTAGCTGCCAGGAGTTCCAGCTGTCCAATACAAACCAATCATGAGATAGGGGTCAGCATATGCTCGGTAAAAGGGCGGGCTGAAACGCTGCTGGTGCATCGAGGATTTTCCCGCATGCCGTTCGTTTCTCAAGTACAGATGCTTTAAACTGCTCATATTACCATCTAAAATGAGCTAAAAACACCATCTACTACTAAGCCTTTAAGCGAACAATAAAGAGACTAATTCAAGCATTTCGCCATTTTTATCTAAACAGATCTCATAGGTGTTCGTTCCTCACCCGAATCAAATACACAAAGGCACTCCCCCAATCTTTTGTCGCCCCCTGCAGAATGAGCAGCCAAGTGTAATCAGCAACGTCGCTACTTATAGCACATACCCCCACACAGACAACTTTTAAAAAGCTGAAGTCAGCCATGCTGTAATTATCTTGCATCATATGATAAAAGTCGAATGAAACCATATAAAAACATGCATCGTTCTTAAATCATACGTAATCTAACGTCGAATAACGAGTGTATGCGTCAAAATGCTGCAAGATTTTTCAAAATTTACCTTACCAACGCCATGAGCACTTGGGTTGTTCACTACCACGCTCTCAAGTTCTGTGATCGCTGGAAGATGTGGTGCCACTTTCTCTTCTACAACAACCTTAGATGCATCGTTCCCTGAAAAGAAATGCTGGAAGGAGCTCACGAAAAGTATGACCACTACGGCAGCGGCAAATGATATGTTTATTTCTCCCCAGGAAGGGATAAATACATCCATTGCCATTTTTTGCAGATTAATCATTTGTATGACTCCTATATTCAATTCTAGATCACCGATCCTAAGTTGATTTCATACTCACGTCAAATTCTTCGTAAATGTCTACGTACAATTTTAGGCCTCAAGGTCTACCTAGCAGATTCTACAAAGCCGACAGCGTTTGCTGGCATCTCCGGCTACATGTAATTCAAGAATCGTAGAATTTACACTAGACACTAAGTCGACCTATGTCAGTGTGCCAGAGATTGACAGTATTTGTTGGCGAAACGACTAGCACGACTTACAGTTATCCTCCTACCAGCAATCGCGATACAAAGTGATGTCATTACTAAACCAACAATCACACTTGCTAATAACAAAAAATCTTCGCCCTCTCTCGACTAATAAACTGGATGCAAAAACGAAGTACAAGCCCAGAACTGGAGATGTTTCTCGAGCTTGGTGCTCCGCCGGTTAGTTTTTCACATGTTCCTTACAATCTGTGACCAGTTTGAGTGGATTTAAACGAGCATCAGATTTCAGGAAATGCCTGCAAAGAAAAAATGGCAACTTCTTCAACATCGATTCCGGTAATAAAAAACCTCGTGTCAAAATTAACTACTATTCTAAGCATTCAAAATTTGACAAACACGTGTCTGAAGAGCATTGCTTCGCGATGTAGTCGGTAACCACACAAGAAAGTTCCTACTCAGAGCAATATGGCAGTAAATAATCAGTATCACGTCTTGTAGTAAGGTCGTGATATGACATAACGCCATCGTCAGCCAGGAAATCATCGATTCCAGACCTTCGAAATGGCTAAACCCTAAACCTAGAGGCAAATTCTGACAACTCGAAGAAACAAAATGACATTTCAATATCGTAAAACTGAAATATGCAATGTTCACTACGATCAAGTCAGTCAAACAGGACTTCAGACATTTGGCAACTATAAAGTAAGTAAGAGAAAGTTAACGCACCATTTAACTCCACGCATACCAGCACTTTCGTAAAGCAGAAGTTCAAGCCAGAACAGAGGCTGCTGGAATGGCCGGTACTCTCATCGGACCTCGATCTCTCTGAGCTTTGTTGCTGGAGCTCACAAATGGCAATTAGTTCCACACATCTGTTGCTTACACCTCACGATACATCGACGAATGAAGCGAACTCGATTCGAAGTTTCCTCCACACCTGCGTGTACAACCAGCGAAAATTCGCGCAGAAACGAGTTAAACAGTAGCTAGAAATTTCGTATAAATTAGTCTAAATTAGTTCAAAGCATGATGCAGAACACTTCCTCACTCTTTTTCAAGCGCATCCCCGCCACAAACTCTTGAAAAGGGAAGCTTCCAAGAGCCATACCAAGAAGTATCTTGAAAGGAAAACTAATCCTCTTTTCAGTCACACAAAAATTTCACGCCATATCTAAAGCTTAGTAGTACCAAATCATCATCCACGAGCTCAATTACAGTACTAATTAAACTAACATCCCCTTGCAAATACATAATAAGCTTAATCCTCACACGTGCATCAAGTTCTCATCCCGAATCCTCCACCACAATTATTAATATAAGTCCACCGCCACCTTTCACTCCAGATCTTGCACAGTCTCGCGATTCTCATCATCGTCACACACTTCACCACTTCGCAAGAACCGCTAGAACGCTTCTAACGCTTCAAAACTTCAAATACTGTCGAAACATGCCACTAAATTGCACATAACTGTGCACTCTAAGTAAGCGCTAAATCCGCGTTTTAAAAATAGCAAAATTAATCAAAGTATAGAATGATCTGCGTATTTCGCAATTGACAATATCACGATGCACTGATATGTACCGAAACGCTGAAGAAAATGCTTACACTTCGAATCGATCGAGCGACGTCTTTCCTTCGCAGCAGCAATTGCGCGCAAGTTTGAATGGCGCCTGATTTGACTCAAAGTTGCACTGTGATTGTATGCGTTCACACGAGATCGGATTATTTTTCATGCATATCGTTGTTCACATTGACGTAGTCGTCTGGAGATTTTGCGAAAGAGTTTATTTCGTTTTAGCGGGATAGGTGCCTAGGTGGTCTCCTAATCTTTGGAAGGTTCGAATTTACCGACTTTGAGGGGTTCTTTTCACGGGATTAGGCGTGAGAGTATGGAACCCATAACCGGTTGGACTAATTAGGGGCGGTCACTCACACCATATCGTAAGTCTGTGTTCACTTAGAATTGCGCAATTGAGAGCACTCTTCTAGAAGAGTTGGCACCAAGAAAGTCAAAATTTGCTCAATCTTTTGGTATAAGATAATCTTACCCATACCCAAGCGTTTAAGTGCTTAGGGTGCTTCAAGGTTTCAGAAAATTCAGGAATTTTTTTTTTTTTTGTAGAGTTAGCCTTTTAGCAAGTTATCATAGAATGTCATTTTTGCGTAAAAAAGTATTGTGGAATATTTTGTATCAAAGGGCAAAGTTACAACTCATAAGGTCCCTAGAAGCAACTCTAAACTAACTTTGAATCTGTTTGGATGTGTTTCTATAATGGCACTTGACAATCCTAATCTCAACCCTCCCAAAGCACCTTAGCAATTAACATGTGACAAAATTTGCTTGTGCAAGTGTTCATTGCTCCACTTTAGATTCATTAGTGTATTACAAAACCCTCAAATCTAGGGTGCAAAATTGAGTGCCGCTCAGGATTGGGTGTGTTTACCTTACCAAATATGGAAATTGATTTAAAGAGTGAAGTCTCAGATATTTCTATTTCCATAAAATATTAAAAAACCTATGAGAATACAAATAGAAAGATAGAAGCCATATTTTTTCTTTGGAAATTCTAAACATACTAAATGTGTCTTTCCTCTTTGTGAAAATGTTAGAGTTGGGGACAAGCTATTGAATGTGAGGAATAGACTAATGCTCTCTAGTGTTTTTAACCCCTAAATGACGCAGCGTGCCGCTATGGCCAAAATATGGTGTTTTCCTGTATTCAGAGGTGTTGTTGTTTTGGATTTTGTTTGAATTCATGAGGGTTGTGTATTGTTGTTCTTCTCCACCTTTTGCGATGTTCAGCATGTTTCTACAATTGTTTTTTGACTTTGCAAAGCGTTTGTACTAGAGGTGGGCTACAAATACGTAGCTAGAGAATATATCTGTGACTTTCGAAACCCTATGGTGGATCATTGAAATGAACACGCTGTTGGAACGCTAGGAGCAAGCGCTCTTGTCTAGCCGCTCCAATTTGCAATCCGCTCCAAGAAATGAACAAAAAACATATTTGCATCACGGTAGAATTACAATACAGCCATGTTCCATGTGGTCGTTTAGGGGTTAAATTATGTCAAAAGTAGTTTTACACTTGTGAGTATGCCATGCTCATCAACCAACACCTTTTTGACTTTAAATTAATTGTTTTTTGGAATTTCAAATTGCCTTGGTCAAATTAGCAAATTGTAAATTGAGAATATATTGGTGTTAGATTGATGATGAACTTGTAATACCTTCAAAAACCTCTTAACTATGGCTTGCGCTTTCTTTACAATCTTTTTTTATTACCACCTTTTTTTTAATTAACCTCTAATTTTGACACCTTATGTCTCCCATTCTCAAAATTCAAAATATGTACATAGTTTTAATTTTGGTGAAACAACAATTGTGTGAAGAAGGTAAATGGGGAATGGATCTTTTTTGTCTCCAACCCTTTTTCTTGTTTTTTTGTTTGCACATTTTTGCTTTGTTTTGTGCCTCTCTTTTTGCTTTGCTGCTCTTTCAACTTATAAAGAATAAAATATTTTCACAAACTTTATCCATTACAACCGACTAGATTGTGAAATAAGTGGAGAAAATTTTGGACTAAATTCTTATTATGCAATTTTTGAGAGAGAAAATTATGAAGTACAAGAAGAGAATTGTCAAAGGCAAGAACCTTTAGATTGTTTAATTTTTAATGAACAAATTTATAGAACCAACTCTAACAAAAAGAGATTTGAATACGATCATGGAAGGAACAATGATAAAATGCTACTCAACAAGATTGTAACGTAGAAACATTGATTGCTCCTTAGAGAAAAATGGAACTTGAATAAGCCAAAAAAATAAAGTATAAAACTTATATGAGCCTTCATAAAAAGCTATAAAAACTTAAAACTATAATTGGGACCTCAAGTGCCTCCCACTTTGAAGCTTGCCCAAGTTTGGGCAACTAGGCATTCATTCGGTTCCAAACCTCTTCTACACGTAATTTGGCAAGGAAGTTTAGAACTTGATTTTTTAATTTAAAAAATAACAATGATTTTGTAAAGACCTCAACAATGTCTTTTTGCTTCCATTAATGAAGAATGTTTTTTTTGTCTTTAGTAATTTATAAACATAGTTGTTCATTTCTTTTCGTGAACAACTCTAAAAAACATCAATGATTTTCAAACAAAAATTACATTTTGAGTTATAAAATAAATTTCTCATAATAATTAATTTGAGGATTGACGTAAATGATCCAGCAAAAATATAATGTTCCTTATGCATGTGTTGAAGTAGAATGTTACATTTTGAAGGGAAACATGTTTGTGATTTATAATTATAAACTTTTCATTGAAAACCATTTAAAAGATATATTAAGTGTTAAGATGGATTCTGTCCTTTTACTGAAAATTTTGGTAAAGACTGATAAAGATTTTATAGATTAGAAAAAAACTATATTTACAAGTCTCATCCAAACACAGTCTTAAGCAAAAAGAGTGAAAGATTAATACTAAAAAGCTTTATCTAACACTATAACCAATATCCTCCCAAGATTAGTTTATATATTAATAGGAAGTAGCAAGTACAAACAATTTAATCAAAATTAATTCATCTTAAGACAATTCTATTGCATGAGACATGAGAGAGGTCCACCTCTATCTTGGTAGTTGCTTTTTTTAAATCAAAGATTTAGGTCACATTTTCCTTAAAAGTAAATCTAGCACATTTGCCTTCAATGCAAATCTAGCACATTTGCCACACTTGAAAATTACACAATTACCTTTCCATTGGAATGAATTTTTTTTGTTTCTACTTTCAATTTTATCCTAACAAAATCTATTTTTAGTAATACCACCTAAATATCTTGATCCAAAAAGAGTACGCTAACAGCACACAAATGTTAGATACAATAAAAGCCCAAACTACTCCTTGAGTTGTTTTCATCCTTCCAAACACTGATGTGTCTTTTTGTAGCATCCAATTCATGCATCTAAATTTTCTCAGAAATATTTATTAGTTTTATTGCATTCAGACAATATAAATTATTTAAATTCTTTCTTTGCAAATCTTCTACAATTTAACAAGTACAAGTGTGGTTATTTCGAGAACCAACCATCTCACGTCACATATACTTACAATTAACAAATAATGCAAAAATCCTAAATATCCACTAGTGTTAGATTGCACAAAGTCAGTTTGTAGCAAATTGAATGAGTTTCCAAATGTTTATTTCTGTTCATTCTACAATCATGCTCAAAAATTTTGAGGTTTTGGTTTCCATATTTTATCAATAATTTTCTTGATTGGAAATGCCAATCCAACAACATTGGTGTGATCAAAAACACAAAAGTCTAACGAATTAGTATTTAATTAGTTGTCTTAGCTACACTTTTTGACACATCTCCGTTGTTAAACATTTGGATTGGCCTTGAGGGATTAAAGAGGGACTTCCATGCATGGCCTACTATGGTAAAGTTAAAGAAGATACATTTTGGATTGCTATTATTAGTGCATAGAAGTGTGTTATTGTCAAGAGAAGAATCAACAAATTTGGCTTGTTTGATGAGTCAAACTCCAAGCTTGTGGTTTAGAGAGCTTGTGCTGATTAAAAACTTGGTCAAATTTGATAATTAAATGTGAATAGTAGTTAATCTTTTAATCTCTAAACGTCTAAATGTGCCACTATGACCAATACAATACGGGACATTTTTCTTGTATTTGGAATGGATTTACACTTCTACCATTGTTGAGATGAACAAAGAAGTTGGAGAATAGATCAATGCGGTTCTAGTGAGCTACTTGAGATCCCAAATTAAAATTTCTTATTGGTAGCAAATGACAATTATACATCAGAATATATACTATGTCCTATGGACATTTAAGGGCTAACATTTGGTTGACCACTTTCTGGTCAAACTTGCCACTTTTTCATTGTAGGCAAAATAATACACTGAATTTGAATAAGGACCAAAGAGGACTGTTGTGGAGAATTGGGAACCAAATGAATTGAGACAAGAATCAAGACAATTTGTGTTTGCACGCAATAATAAGATTGAAAAAACTAATGCAATTTTGGCTATAAATCCAACAGTCAATGTGGAAAGAGGCCCATAAACACCATACACTACAAAAAAAGACGCTTTCTTGACTAAGCACTATGATTGCGGTGAGTCATTTTGGATAGTCTATAATGACTCACGATAGTCATAATGACCAAAATGAGTCATTATGAACTCTCCAAAATGACTCATGGCAGTCATAGTGCTTAGTCAAGAAAGCATCTTTTTTTTGTAGTGATAAAATTCACTGCGTCATTCCAAGCATGCATGCCACTTCCAATGGCACAGACAAATCTTGGGAATGCTTTAATTTTCTCTAGTTATTTCTATTTATTTCCTACTACCCAAAAAATACTTTGCTCGCCCCCAAAATTAATCACTGTCCTTGAGGATTAATCCCTAAATGCCCAAGGCCTTTCTGAACTTCTTGGCATTTTCATGAAATTGAACAATGAACAATCCTTTTCATAAATTTCATCAAATTTCTTTTAACTGTAAACATACAAATTTGAACTAAACATGTTAAAAATTACATGGAAAAAGAAAACACAACAAAATCACTCATAATTTGAAAGATTATAATGTTTGAACATGAGGGTGTTAGAACTGCAAAAGTGACTTGAAGTCTTCCAATCCTCATTTCACATGTCAAATCTACCAAAAAAACATGAGGTTTAAGGTCATTACATGTTTAACTTCAATCAATTTACGCTTTCAAAATCTACTCCTATATTTTTCCTAAATGAATTTCAAATGTGGATTTTTCTCCAAGCTCTATTGTATTTGAGGCTTATTTTCAAGATTTACCAACACTAGAAAACTCAAGATTACAATGGACACCCTTGTACAAAAGCTTGAGTAGAAAAATCATAAATAGTCTTTTTCAAAATCAAATTTTTGATGTTGAAAATAGACTTCAAAACAAACTTTTATTGAAAAAAGAATTTTACAAACTGTGATTTGGAAAAACTTATCCATCTTCAAAGATTAGTAAACATCCAAATTGGGTGCCTTGGGCATTTAGGGGTTAATGTCAAGCACCAATTGCAAATTGATTTTGCCTACTTTTGACATCGGTTCCTGCTCCTCCTTTGTAGGAAAATTCTTCCTAATGTGGAACCTAGTGTGTGGAAGCACTGTGGCGTTTAACCACTTGCTATGGACTTGTTATAAGGAGAGAGTCCAAGAACATTGGAAAATGAGCAAATTTGCAATGCCAAAACATTATTTTGAATAGACCTTGTCTTGGTTTCATGTTATTGTGGTATCATTAAAAACCTGAAAGTAACTCCAACTTCCAAAAAATTAGCTTCCATTGGCAAAAGTGCCATTAGAATCCCATCCACCGCCTTCCACATTAAATGCTTCTATTAAAGAGCTTACATGTATATGAGGTAGCAACACTCATTACCATGGAATTAAGGATTTTGGAGTAGGAAAATCATTTGATGGATTTTGAAATGAAATTTGTTAAATAAGCAAGAGGAAATTTAAAAAATTGGCGTCAATTTAAAAGTTCCAATTGCAATCGTATGTTCACAAAGATATTTTAAAGTCCAAAAGCACTAAAAATGTATAGTTACGTGTAGGAGATGCTAAAAAAGATGCTTACTTAAGTTTTCACTGTGCTGAGATGCTCATAATACTAGCTTGAATATTCACTTGAATAGTTAGATGAGGCACCCAATACTGTCGTGAAAGGTGACAAATACCATGCTTAGGGTATTGGAATGGTGTCTTCACCTCCTTTGCTAACTTACTCGTGGTATTGCAAAACTATTTAACATCATTCAATGAACTTATTTCCATACCCATTAACACTCAAATGGGATGCACTTGTCACCCATAACCATTATCTTATCACTCAAAATCATTACTTTATTACCTTTAACTAAAAAATGTATTTATCAATCATGGGACCAAAAACAAAAATATGGGTGCAAATGTAGTCACGCCCATAGAGACTTCACGTTTATGGGTGTTGCTAACTTATGGGAGCATGGGTCCAAAGTGTGGCTTGGTTGGTGCTATTGCTGAATTGGTCCAAGAGACGGAATCCATTGTTAGGACCCACAGGAGTAGCGTATGGGTAGTTGGGTACATGCATTTGAAGCAGCTCCACTGACCCGGTCATGGTCGGCATTTCTTGTTGCCAATGTCCAAGAGAAAGGTTATCTGCCACCGGCCCTATGCCCAACATGCAGCAAATCATATGAAATAAAATGCTTTTGATGGCTTTGGATAGCAGGGAGGAGGCTTTGCATCTAGAAAAAGTTATCAGGAAGTTTGAGTAGGTACCTTATTCAAAAGCAAGCAAGAGTGTCATGTGGACCAATGACCAATGAGTAAGGAAATTCAGTAAACAATAGAAAGTAAAGCAAACAAAACTTTATTAAGTTGAAATTTGAATGAACTAAATAAAAGCTAGATAGATTTTGAGGAATTGTCTAATGGTATTATAATTATACAAAAAACATTCAATGCATGTATGAAAATTTAGTATTTGAAAAATTAATAAGAAATATAGGATTTTATCAAGGAAGCTAAAAATCTCCCCAAACAATGATGAAGACACTCCTCTTGTAGCGTAAGTGTTTGTTGTTGTAGGGAAGCCAATTTGATGAAAGTCAAATAGTGCAATAAAAACAAATTCATTAGTTATATTATAACACAGTTTGGCTTCTATGCACTTGGATGTATAATCATGCACAGGCTCATAATCATGCACTTGACCTTTTAAAAGGAATTTATAAAAACTGGTACAAACTTGCTAAAGATGTACAAATAGGGATGCAATTTGACATTAATTGCATAAAGGATATAGTGGCAATATTGTTGTTATTCAGTTCTCTGATATACTGGTTGGTTAAAAAAGTTTTTCCTCCCAAGCATCAAAAAAAGTGGAGGATCAAGTGCACTTTGGAAGTGTGGTGTGCAAAGACATAAAAAGTCCTTACGTGATCCACATTAGGTTTCTAGGAGTACCAAAGATTGGGCAATGGATGGCTAGGGGCAAAGGATTGTTAGAACCTAACAGTGAGCAAAACAAATACAATAAAATTATATGTGTGCGCCTATTCTAATTTACTTTTGAATGGCAGTTTTATTTGGAATCATTTTGTGATTTTTTCCTTGATTATAAATTCTCCTACAAATGTGTATTTGTGATTGTATGCGTGTGCAAGGTGTTTCGAATTATGATCATGCACTTGGATTTTGTACAATTGAAAGGGCAAAAGAATGACAATCTCAAAGATTTTTTTTAATGGAAATTGTAGACTACGGCATGGTATTACACAAAGATTTTTTTCTTAAAGAAAAATTCAAACAAATTCTAAAAGCCATGCAAACCCGTTTTAGTGCAAAAGTGCTCTTAATTAAGAAAGTGTGTGCTTTTAGTAAATTTCTTCACCCAAAATTAGATTCCCCCGTCCGTAGTATATTAACTAAGCTTACTGGGTTTGAGGTAAAAAAGTTTTGTACTTAAACTTGGATGATGTAGCAATTTTGAGGCATGTTCAAGAAGAATTTTTACCTTATGTGGGACTTTGTACATGGTTGTTTTTCAAGGAAAAATCAAAACCAAAATTAAAAAGAAAATTATTGAATTGACTCCACTTGAATACATTACATGTTACTTCAAAATATCAGTTGACAACTAAAGATTCATAAGAGAGGATTTCTCAATACTATTGACCTAAATCATATTTCCTACAATGATCCAATTTTTTTGTGCTAGTAAAATTGAAATCAGAAGAGCAAATAAAGAAAACTTTTTTTCTTCTCATAAAATGTTTCTGTTTTTACTTTGCTATCATTTTCAATCATTTATATTTGAGGGTAACATAGTTGTGCTTTGATTTATTAGGCTCATGATTGGACATAATTCAAATACATGACATTCATAACATGTAGGTTAAAATGCATAATACCAAAATGATCATATCATCTTGGAGGAACTGGAAACTACCTGTTCAGTGATATCCCTTACTCCATCTTTGAGGAATTTATGTTTTATGATATACTCCCTCTGTCCCAAAATGATCTTCCTGTTACACAAAATGTTATAGATTAAGCTCAAAAAGAACCATTTTTCAAAAACAATTTGACCTATGAATAGAGTTTCATGTCCTCCTATTGTTTTGAAATTTTGAGTTTCAAATCAATTTTCAAAAGTGTGGTTTCAAAGAGCTTAAAATTTGAATTTATGAAGCATTTTTGAAGAGCACCAATGGCCACTCACTTGATGGCATGGGATTGGTTAGCATGCCCATGCTTTTGGAATATGTGCAAGTGTAGCTAGCTCCCTTCCTCCTCCAACAAGAAGATCGTTTTGGGACACTAAATAAAGGTCAACATGGAGATCGTTTTGGGACAAAGGGAGTACAATTTTTGTCATTTTGCACTCTTGCAAGTGTAGGTACAAATATGAGTTAATAACTTGTAATTTGATAATCATGTGTATGGCATTTTTGATATCATAAGCATATCTACAAGGTGTATTTTGGTGACTTGAGAAAAACATCATGGGGCTAACCTTGCTCAAAACCTTTGAGAAGTTTTCAAATCTACACATGTGGCTTTTTAAAATTTGTTAGTGTATGTGAGATTGTTTTAGTATTATTTAGGAATTGAGAATAGTTAGATGCCCTCTAGGTAACTTTGTTTGTTCCAAGTATGCAATGAAGTGAGATAGAGAAGTGTCACCCCTATGACCAAATACAATATGCATTGATTTGATTTTGAACTTGGCCAAAGTGTATTTGGAGATTGGCATTACTTAATTAAAGAAGGTTTGGATTTTGAAAAGTATTCCAAAAACTTACAGAATTTTTCACTTTTTCCTACACTTGATTTAAAATTTGATATTGTAGTCCCTCCAAAAGTGTGTTTGGAGCATGTTTGTCTTCTTTGTGCATAAAAATACCAAGTGCATGATCACAAGCTCAAGAGCAAGAATATTGTGATGACCATGGATACATTATTTTGGAAAGACTTGTCCATCTAAGAATGTACATCATCTCCTTATGCCCATTCATCTTCAAAAATAGTCCTATGGAGATTTGGCACATGTATAGCACCCTCTTAATAAAAATTAATTTAATTTCTTTTATTGATGAAATAGTTTATGTCTACATCTTTCTTCCTATTCCAATTAATCATGATTGAAGGAGTTAGGGGCATGCCAAGTTCCTTATGATCAATGCAATATATTGTTTCTTCTCTTATCATTAATTATTGATGAATTATTAATCATGTTTGGAAATACACATGATTATTGTAATCACAAGTGTATACATACATACATACATATATATATATATATATATATATATATATATATATGAGCAATAAAAATTTAGATAATGGGAATTAGCATCATGTACACAAAATTACTAGGCAACACAAGAACTTTTTGCAAATGCTATTTGAATTATCAAAAAATGAGTAAAAATGAAATGAAATTGTGACAAACCTATGAATACAAATCTAGAATGGACACTGGGTTTGTAATAATATAAAGCCACTATAGGTAGTGGACTTGTGCACCGCCGTTCTTGCAGAAGGCTGTGCCCATACTATCCCCACGCCACCTCTCATTCACAAAAAATATTCCATGGGATAATGTAAACTCAAATTCAATTTTAGATTCAAATCAATTTGCCTCTTCATCTCCCTCCCCACCCCTTCATATGTGAATTCCAAATTCATGTTGGAAAAAGATTCAATAGATTCCACCAAAGATATCCTTTCACACACAACGCCCATGTTCATCACTTTGGCCCTTGGCATCTGGCCAATCACAAATTTTTCACTTTGCTTCTTGGCCCTCGGCCAACCACAAATTTTTAAATCATACTTTGCTTGCAACTACCCAACTAATAAAGATAAGACTATTATAGAGATAAGATAAGACTAGCATGACTTTTTATAGAACTAATACATTGAATTTTTGTGCAAAATTCATGCAAAGATAACAAGTCTTTTCAAATCCAAATAGTTACTAGTTTGGTTTAAAAGTATTTCAATAACCCATCATATTGAATTTCAATGATTTTCTTTTTGCAGTCTATAATTGAATTTCAAGCTTTTATTTTATCAAGAATGCATGACTTTTACTCATCAGGTAAAAGTTTGAATATTGATCACTCCTTAGCAAAAAGTATAGTATACATTATATATGATCTTATTTTGAAAAAGCATGCATCATTTTTTGCAACTAGGCATTCAATTGTATAAATATAGATTTTTTTGCAAAAGTGCACTTTTCATGTCATATGCTTTTAGCTAAACTATTCTTATAAATACTTCAACACCATGTCACTAAGTATTAATTTTCACATGAATGTGATTGCAAGAATGACATGTACTACATTTTGTCCCCCTCACCTTCTGGGGCTTGTTTTTTGCTTGTAACTTTTGCAAAAGAAGCCATATTGACTTATCCTCTTAAAGTACTGTGAACATGCAATTTATTAACGTTCAATGATTTTTTGGTGTTTTTTTAAAATATTTTGCTATTTTTAAGCAGCCCCCAAATAGGTGTCTACCTTGGCCATTTTGGGCGTTTTTAGTACTATTTTGGGTCCAAAAAAGCATTTCTAGGGCTATAAATCCAAGGATGTTGTTTATGGAGCATGCTTACATGCATCAGTAGAAGGGTTTTGCAATATTATAAATTCCATGGCATCTACATTGTCTCAAAGTGGGCATCCTATCTCCCTTCATTGGCAAAATATGAAGAAATTCCTAAGCAAAGCAATTGTACCATGTGAATGTGTTTAATGGGTTCTCATATGGCCATTTTTTATTTTATTTTTTTGAATTATTTTACTATTTTCTAAAAAGCAAGAAAGAAATTGGCTTTTTGTTGGTGATTTTGTTTTGAGCATAACTTTTAGAACAAAATTTTTCTAGGTCTGAATTTTCTTGAGTATGCTATTTTAAGTGCTTTACAAATTTTCCTTTTTTTTTTTTTAATAAAAAAAACTCAAAAGCTCATATTACTACATAGTACTACCTAAGAGTGTTTGAGACAAAAGTGGTAGGTCATTCTTGCAACTACCCATTCTTATTTTTTCATCTTTAGACATGTGACATGTACAGTGGCCTCACAAAAACATTGTCGCCCTCTCTTGTGGCATTCAAAGAAGTTTGCATAATACAAACATAATTGACATTTCATTCTCATACTGATGGTATCTGATCCTCATGCAATCCCAAACAAGCATACCAAATTTTAGTTTCTAAAAACCAAAATCCTATTTTTGGTCAATTGTTTGTATCAAAATCATGGTTTTACAAGAAAGTTGATTAAAAAGAATTGAACACTATATTTGTTAAATTGGGAAAAAAAGTGGTCCCACTTTGTACTTCACCTTGATCCAGAATAGTCACCTCGAACCAGATTTGAAGGTATCAGATTCAATATGAGCCACTAAGATTTTTTCCCTTGCAAATTCCTCCTCCCAGGTGAGGGCACATGTACCAAAAAAACGTTGCTAGCTCGGTTGTACATGATCATGTACAACCTGCAAAAGTCCCAAAATGTACCCTTTTTCTCAATTTAACAAATATAGTGTTATTGGTAATGAAATTTTGAGATTTAATTGCATGAATAAGTAGTAGACACCCATCTGCTCTTCTTTCTTTGAAACAAACATTTCCAAAAAGTTTCAAATTGCCTTTTGTAGAGATTTTAATGTTAGGGTGATCATGACCAAATTTAGTAAAATAAATATTTCATCCTATAATTTTTTTTTGGCAAAATAAACATATCATCATGTTCAAAGGTACAAACTTCATTACAAAGTATGAGGAAAATAACAAAAACTAATTTCCATGAAGAAATATGTATTTAACTAAATTTGGTCATGATCACCCTAACATTAAAAACTCTATAGAAGGAAATTTGAAACATTTTGGAAATGTTTGTTTCAAAGAAAGAAGAGCATATGGATGTCTACTACTTATCCATGCAATTAAATCTCAAAAATTCATCACCAACTTTTTTTAATCTACTTTCTTGTAAAACCATGATTTTGACACAAAATAATTTACCAAAAATAGGATTTTGATTTTTGATAACTAAAATTTGGTATGCTTGACCGGGATTGCATGAGGATCACATACCAAAAATGTGAGAATAAAATGCCCATTATATTATTCATTGCACAAACTTCTTTGAATCCCATAAGTGGGACTTATGTACTCTTTCTTTTTTGATATTGTACATACCAAGCAAGCATGAATTGTTTGTTGCCTTATTGACGTTCAAAGAACTTTGCATAATACATAGTAAAATTGGGATTTTGCTATTTTAAATCATAGATAGTGATGCGTATGCAATCCCAACCAAGCATACCAATTTTTGATTCCAAAAAATCAAAACCTTATTTTTGGTGACTTATTTTGTATTAAATTCATGACTTTACATGAAAACTGATTGAAAAAAATTGATGATGAATTTTTGAGATTTAATTGCATGGATGTATAGGCATCCATACATGCATCTTTCCTTCCAACAAGCATTTCCAAAAACGACTCTTAACCTCCTTTTATAATGATCTTAATGTTAGAATGAACGTGTTCAAATGTTGTATATTTAATAATTATTTGTGATACTAAAATTTTGTTATATGACTTATACCCTAGGACTAAATTTTTACCTTTGAACATGGCTATATGTTTACTTAGTTAAAAGTTAGTTTAAAAACAAAATCATTTATTTTACAAATTCTAGTCCTATCACAACCCACATTGAGCTCTTTGTTAATCATAATTTTGTTACTTAGAGATATTTGTTTTAACATGAAAAAGGAGCATATAGATGTTTCCTACACATACATGCAATTGAATCTCAAAAACTCATCAATGATTTTCTTCAATTAGTTATCATGTAAAATCATGAATTTAATACAAAATAATTCACTAAAAACAGGGTTTTGATTTTTTGGAATCAAAATTTGGTATGCTTGGTTGGGATTGCATACAAATCAATATCCATGATTCAAAACAACACAATCTCAATTTTACTATGTATTATGCAAAGTTCTTTGAACAATGACAAGGCAACAGACAATTCATGCGTGCTTGGTATTGTACAATATTGTACAATCTAATATTTTTACTCTTCTTCTTGGAAACATAATTTTCAAACCTAAAATGATGATCTCATGTATTGTATACATGTATCATCAACACATATAAAGAAAAAAAAAATCCATTCCATTGCATCTGAATTAGCATATAATTTGGCAAAAATTACAGCTTAAAACTTAACCTTTACATCATGATTCTCACCATAATAGAAACCAAACGGTACAAAAATTATATTCATCTAACTTGAAGACATTTCCAATCAAATCAAAATCAAGATACAATAACATACAAAATCTTAGGTCCTTCTAAATCCAAATAAAATCTAAAAGAAGAACTACATGATCTGCAAATTACCACATACATACCATCTAAACAATCTAATTGAAATGTCAAACTTCTAGAAGACTGAACAATAACCCTAAATACCAACATGTTAAATACATATGCAAATTTGATGCAAGTTACATGCAAAAATTTGGAAAACATGAATACAATGAATTAAAACAAAAGCCATACCACTTCTATATCTACAACTTTCAACATTTGAAGGCTCCAAAAACTAAAAGAAAAATGTGTCCTAAATAAGTTCACAATAATTGTAAATGTCATAAACAATTGTAATTGAGTCATTGTATAATTGTTCAAGACATTTGCAGTCATTGTGCACCAATTGTTTACGACGTATTTTTCTTCTAGTAAAAGGTTTTGCATATTATGAAAATTTATCACATATCATATTTTCACAACACTAGTGGACCCATGTACCTGCCATTCCGGCGGAATGGCAGGGCAATCACGGAAGCAGGTCCCTGCAAAGAAGTTAACAGGAAATTTGCCCCCATTCTGTGTCCCCCATCCTTCCATTCCATGCCCCCATCCCATGTCCCCATCCTCCATCCTATGTCTCCCCATTCCATGCCCGCCATCCCATGTTCCCATCCCATGTCCCCATCCCATGTCCACCATCCTATATCCTTGTCCCATGCATGCCATCCCATGTCCCAGTCTCCGTGCCCCCATTCTCCCATTGCATGGCCCCATCCTCATCTTGTGTCTCCCCATTCCACGTGACATTTCACAATTACAATGACATTTCACAATTTCAAATGACTTTTCACCTTCCGATAAACTTTCACAATTGCAATGCCTTTTCATTCACAATTTCCAATGACATCTCACCTTCTCATGCCCTCCCATTTTGTTAGAGAACCCCATGCACTCTCATCCCCATGATTTGGTTACATGATTTGGTTACATGATTTGGTTACATAATTCTATTACGGAACTCCTTTCCCTTGACCAATCACAAATTTTTAAATCATACTTTGCTTGCAAGTACCCAACAAATAGAACCAAGCTTATTATATAAATAAGATAGTTTAAGCTTGAAATAGAGAATAAAACTATAGAAATCATTCACACCTAAATGTAAACCTTTTGGAACGGGAAAACGGAGATGTTCTAGTACCATTCCATTTTAAATTTTAATAACTTGTTAATTTTTAGTACCTAGGTTCTTTGCAAATTCTTTGCTTCTTAGCCCTTGAAGGGCCCTTGGGCTCTGGAGTTACGATACCAAATACAGTCGCAACCAATGTTCAAAAATTTGAATCAACTGGAAATTAAGTGTTACAACCATACATATTAAAAGATTGTATGATGATGGGTGCATAAAAAATTTGAAAAGCCCTCAGAACAACTCAAATACGTTTGTACATACGGTCATATATACAGCCATAAAGGGCTTTCATGACGTTCAGGGGATAACCCCAATCGTCCTTTTGAGTTTTTACATCAGCTGAATCTAAATTAGGAGACATAATAGTTTATCCTAGACGTTGTTGTTCACATAATATTAGGTTTGTAATCTTTTGGTAATTAAGGTTTGAGGTGCAGGAGCGCCACATTTCAAACTTGGATTGTATCATGTTTTTAGAGATATCCCACAAGAATTATCCCTTCTCCTAAGACTTGAAAAAGAAAAAGAGAAAATGGTGAGAGAGTGATCAAGGTCATGTCACTTGATTCCGTTTATGGTACTTTGAAGATTAACTTATTATATAAAGCCCCTAGTGTCTATTAGTCACTCAAAATAATTATCTATTAACACCAGAAGTTCAATGTTCTCTATTATAACCCCTAAATGCCCATGACTATGTTTCACCAGAATTTTTTGGAATGAGTTGTTTTGGATAGCCAAGGGAAAAAAATGGAAAATAAGCCTTGGTTCAATTAATCATAGGATCTGGTATTAGACTAGTTCATTATGACATAGTAAAATTTTAAAGATGTTTACCACACAGATTGTGGGGTTATAAGTTTTGAAGTGAGAAACAAATTTTTTGGGACATTCAAATTTTGGGCAGCTCTAATTCAAGGAGGTTTTTGTACCAATTCATTTCACCTTTTTGGTTTTACTTTTTCAAGATAAATTTTTTAATAGAGTTGGTCATATGCCTAAGAATTTTTATAAAATTTTGAATTGGAGAACTCATACTAAAAATTTAGAATAGGAAACTAGTTTCAAGAAATTTCTTATACACAGCCACTTTTTGAACAAATTTTGGCTCCCACATAAATAATTACTTTTAAAATGTGAATGGTGGAGCTTTAGACTTTAGTTAAGTTTATAAGTGGAAGAAAAAGATAAAAATGGCCAAAAATTGTAGCTTAGACAAGTTTGATCTTGATCAACATAAGACCACTTCCAACAAAAGTTCAATAAATGGAAGTAAGCACAAAAAAATTGCCTTCATGAAATAAGGTTGGATCAAATTTGATGAAGAAATATCTTTGCTCCTCTACCTTTGGGAAAGATCCTAAAATTTCAAGTCCATTGTAAAAATTTATGCCCTTGTTGCTCTTTGAGCAAACAAAATTACATATTCCATCATAATTTTGTTTCTACAAATCAAATTGGCTTAAAAACTATAACATTGAGAAGCTACTCCTTGAGTACACATCCTCTAAATTTTTTGTGGGAATTTATTTGTTATTTTAGAAGTACTAGCATGCCCAAAACCACTATGTTGCCAAAAGAAAAACTCATTATGGGCATCTAGGGAATAAAGCATTGGGTGATAAGCGTTGGAAGTATGTCAGTCAATCAAAATTAGAAATCTCTTTGCCACTCGAAATTGAAAATCTCTTTCTCACTCAAAATTTGAAATTCAGAAAGGAGGAAAAAAAAGGAATAGTCAAGGAAAGGGAGGGTCAAAAACCGCCAGAAATTCACCTTAAACCAAGAGAGACAATGCACAAAGTGCGTGCAAGGCATATACTCGTCAACTAATAAAAACCAATACAACCCTATAAAATGACATCTCTCACAACTTTCCACTCAACTGACCGTGAATAGTTGAACAACCCCAGTGGACTCGTTATCCACCCATGGTCTCTGCCTCTCTGGCAGTCTGGCCCACCGCTGTGAACTTGTGATGGGCAATGAGATCTGGGAACGCGCTCTAATGGGTTCTGAAGATTATGCTTGTTTCACGCCATGACAAGAAGAATTCTTCCCCAGACCTAAAAGAAACAGAACTGCCGGCGGGAAGTCCGGCCCTCCATTTTCACCTTTCCATGAAAAAGATGAAGTCAACCGGTCAGCATTTGCAGTTCCTGATGCTCCAACGATCGCAAAGGTGATTATTCATTATCGTCAGAAGCTCAAGTAAGGTAAGAGGCTCGTAAACCGACCATCTAAGAGCTGAAACTGAATTTTGGGAGGTGGAACTTCTTGATATATTTTTCAGTAAATTTTCTTTGAAAGACAAGAGGAATTGGCATCTAACTGAAGTTATTTTGTATTTTTCAGAGCAATGTGGAATTAGTAATGAAATTTTGAAGTGGAAAGGTCATAGGGCTCTAAAATGGTGCACCTCTTCAAATGTACATCTACTGCACATTATGGAAAGGCTATGAATAAGCCATGTATTGACGGAGATCATTTGGGGAGGTGAGCGGAATTAGTGCCCTAACGCAATTTGAGCCTCTTGCCTTAAGGGTATGTTCACACTTGGTGTTAGGAGGGGTATTAGTAATACGAATGTAGTCTAAAGCTGTGTCCAAATACATCTAATTTTCTCTTGCTACTACCCCTCTTAACATCAAGTGTGAACATACCTATGTTTGGATTGCAAATTTTCATAATTTTATTTGTAAAACTGAAATTAATGTGAACTTTGGGAGTCAAAAAGTGTTCCACACCCATTACCAATGTCTAGATGTATGCAATTCCGATACTAACCAAACTAATTTCAACTCATTACTTCCTACCTCACTTTGGGACATGTGGCACGACTTAAGTAGCCCCAACCTTGAAAAAGTCATAAAAATACATTCCAAAGCACCTATCTTTGCTCATGATGGAAATAGCGCACCATACTAGTTGGGAATGGGGCGTTGTTGGCAATGGGTGTTTCTAGCTTAAACATATTGACATACCCATTCCCAAACATTGAAGGGTTTAGGATACACAAGGTCTCCAAAATTTCAGGAAAAAATTCAGTAGAGATAGCTTCAACAAGCTATCATGGAATGTTGTTTTTGTGGAAAGAAGTAGTATTATAGAATAATTTATATTAAAGGGCAAAGTTACAGCTCATAGGGTCCCAAAAAGTAACTTTAGACTAACTTCAAAATTGTTTGGAAGTGTTCCTATAACGACACTTGACGATTTCAATCCCAACCCTCCTAAACCAGCTTAGCATCTGATACGTGGCATGATTTGCTCGTGCAAGTAAGGTAGGAGCATCCATAAACGTCAAACTAAGGGTTTTGAACATGATGACTATTAGTAAACAACTAGCAAATTATAGGATCCTAATAGGAACTAGAAAAAAATGAGTTTGCACTTTCAATTGCATTATTTGGATATTGTGAGAATAAGTTATTAATTTTTAAAGAGCAAACTGCCATTGTACCCATAACCACTTTTAAGAATTCATGTTCACATGTTGTACATTCTTGTCATTACATCTATTCACTTCCAAAGATTTTCCAAAATTTCAAAAGTGACGATTATGTGAACACTGACGCTTATGGGTGCTCCTATCTTAGTGTTCATTACTCCACTTTGGGTTCAATAGTGTATGGGAAAACCCCCAAATCTAGGGTGCAGAATTGGGACCTACTTGAGAATGGGTGTGTCTACTTCAACCAAAAAACGCTACGAAACAAGCAAAAACTTCAGATTCAACACTACGGAATTCACATTTTCTGATAGATGTAAATAAATTTTAGTGCAAGTTTTTGCGGAATTCACATCATTTGAACCTGTAAAAAAAATCAGTGCAAGCTTTGCTAAAATTAGCCGCATTTGTGAACACTACTGAAGTGCTGATGTCTTATATTTGACCTAATCAACTCATAATCAACTCATAATCAACTCATAATCAACTCATAATCAACTCATAATCAACTCATAATCAACCCATCAACAGAGAGATTTCGCGCAAGCCAGTACCGCAGTTTTTGGCTAAAATCTCTCAAGGCCCGGTCACACCATACTAAACCGGCGTTTTGTAAAAACATGTGGCGGTTATTACTTTTATGTGGAAAGTATACTTTTCGATATTTTAAATCCTATTTTTTAGTATGTTCAAAATTCACGTTTTTGAGAGTCCATAAATCAATGTCTCAAATGTCTCAAATGTTTTAGAGATCATTTTAGAAGAATAATAGATGAAATTTTGGAAAAGTAATTGTTTATCAATTTTTCAAAAATACAAGTTACTTCTTCATCCATTTTAAAATAGTTGTTTTAGCTTGTGTGGCCCCAACATCATTTTGCTATGTATTGTGTCATGCGCTAGGCTCTGATGGAATCTCACACAACTTGGAACCAATATAAGGGGGAATCAACTTTTAATTACAAGCAAGCAATTTTTTTTTTGACAATTACCAAAATGAAATGAAAGTTAGCTGATTTCCTTCTAACCACAAAAACATGGTTTTAGGAAAGTAATTGTATTACAATTTAATTGTTTGGAAATTTAGCCAAACTTGCACACTTGCAGGTGAGAAGATGAGCCAAATGAAATTTGAGATTGTGGAAAATTAACCTATGAACTTTTCCATGATAAGGAATTTTTTTGACCTTCCAAATAAAAATCAAAGATTTTTGAACATGTGAAGAGAACACGTGGGACATGATTACTTGGAGTCATGGTCTTTGAACACACTATCCCTACTTGTGTTGTTTGAATTGGGTAGAGTTCAATATACTAATATAGCTACTTCAGAAAATGAAAATTTTATTCAAAATTTGATAAAATTTAGGGTTAGGAATAAACTTACATTAAAGAATCTAGAGATAAAAATTGCTTTGGACTTTGTAAGACCAAAAGAAAATTTTGATAAAATATTTTATGAAGCAATTCCTCCTTGGAAAAATGGTGTAAAGTTTAGATATCTCTTCTCTAATCCTAAAAGACATTTGACCTCAAGTTTGGATGATAATTGTATAGAATTTTTGAAGCATCATGTAATAAAATTTGATTTGCTTGTCTTGTTGATGTACTAACTGGGCTCCAATAAATGTGTGGACTTCCAATTTATTATCCAAACATTTTTTGTAAACCAAATCTTTGGTCCCAAGATGGTGGAACTTTACCTAATTTAAATCCAGCCAAGGATACTTGAGCAAGAGAAGATAAAAAACTTTAAGGTATAAAGAAGGTAGCATTTGCTGGGGGTAACTTAATTGTTAGGTTGTTACTACCTCCATCATAACCGTATTTTGGTGTGCCATGCACCTAGAAAGCAAAAGATGAATCTTTCTCAACATTTGTAAGAAGAAAAAAAATCCAATGCGATACACTAAAACCAAACCAATTTTCTATGCTTAACCCCTCACCGCCCAAGGGGCCCAAATAGGGCCCCTCTGAATAAAATTCAGAAATGTACAACATTTTTTCAAGATTTCTTTTCATGATTATTATTATTTTTAAATTATTTTTGAAGTCTAGTTTCAGCATTAGGAGTCTTGATTTTGAAAATGAATTAAAGTGATTTGTCTATTCGAGATTTTGTGCAAGGGTGTCCATTGCAAATCTTTACTTTCTAGTGTTGAAGGATCTTGGAAATGAGCCTCAAGTACACTAGAACTTGGAGAAAAAAATCACATTAAATTTTCAATTAAAAAAATTGTAGAATAGATTTTGAGAAGTTGTAAATTGATTGGGGGGTTAAGCATGTTATACTTTACATACTCATGTTTTTTTGGTACCCTCAATTTTTGGTTTGAGGTGCGAAATGAAGATTGGAAGACTTCAAATCACTTTTGCAGTTTTAACACCCTCATGATCAAACATCATAATCTTTCAATCCATAAATGATATTGTTGTGATTTCTTTTCCTATGTGATCTATAACATGTCTACTTTGAATTTGTACGGTTGCGCTTAAGAGAAATTTGATAAGATTGATCAAACTGCCAACATTTTGTTCACTTTCAAACAAATTATGAGATACTCAAAAATACCATGGGCGGTAGGGGTTAAGAATTCAACCAAGTGAAAGAAAAACAATCAAATCTTCTCGACTAACCAAAAAATTCATGTTTGGGATATAACCCATTTAAAATAAAATAAAATTGAGTGGATTTGTAAAAAAAACGGATATGTATTGAGTTTTATAAAAAAAAACTCCCTAGATTGTGGCCAACAAAAATTTTCTCGACAAAAATTTGCCTAAATCTTACCTCAAAACTTGCTTGGCTACCATAACACTAGAAGAATTCTCTACAAAAAAAGGATGAATTTGCCAAATCCCTCCTCAAATTTACACTAAATTTACCAAACTTAGAATAAAAGGTACCAATATTAGTAGATTTTATGAATGAACAAGCAGACGTTGATGATTCTATCTAATTCTATCCAAATTTTCCTTAACTACTCGGTGCGTGTCGCTCTACCAGCGGGAAAAAAAAAAAACGCTGTACCTGGAACATTCAACTTTATAACAAATTCAAAGCAATAAAAAAAACAGACACCAAGTCAACTGCATGACGTGCCAGATTCCGAAGCCTGCAGTAAAGGAATGGCACCTCCTGGGCCATCATATCAGACCCTGGACCACCGGTCTGGGGAACAACGCAGCATTTCTTTTTATCTTTTCTTGTAGAAGGGAACTCGGGAACATTCGTGCCCACTTTTGAGAACGTCTTCGTGAACTTCGTCTCTCCGAAAAGCGAACCCTACTTACAAGTGCCTGAGTCTCGTGTTTACGTGTTTTTTGTTTGCGTGTATGCTTCCTTCTTGTCGGAGTCCGTTGTATCATTCCTATTGATCACCAGTTATATGTTCGATCTGCTAATTGTTGAGTTACCGTTCTCAGCCAGGATTTGCTGTGGTCTCGTTCTGTCATTTTTGTGGAATTTGGTGTGCTTGGAGGAGAGAGAACGGCAGTGCGGAAGGCGGAGCCATTAGCGAGGTTAGCGAATGCTTTGTTGAGAAATGCTTTCGTTTTTCTTTTAGTTTTTCTCGTTGGTTCAGGGCTGTGAATGTGACTCTTGGCTTGGAACGTGTAATTGTTCCGACTCTTGGTTTAACGCTTGCTCTGTTTTAGAAGTGGTTGAGTTTATGTGTAGAATATTTTCGATTGGATTGCAGAGGGCTTATGACGTTTATTGAATTGTCTTTTATCTAAAAACCATCTTATAAATTTAGTTTGTAATTTTGCCGATTTTGTGCTAGTGCGCTTTCGGTTCTGAACGAGGTATCTTAGGAAACGTTTAGATGTTTTCTGATTACATGCTATTCTGGATCATCTGATTAGAATATGAGGCTTGTGAAGAAACAGATGCTTTCTAATGGTTCTTAATACTGTCTGAGTGCAATCGTTATGGTTGGGATAGTCGAAGATAATGCTGTAGTGGATATCTGTCTGTCGCTTGTCTTCAATGCTTAGAGTAATTGCAATTTTCACAAGCTTAATGAATCAGCATTGTAATAC
This sequence comes from Ulota crispa, assembly GCA_963920765.1. Taxonomy (NCBI): domain Eukaryota; kingdom Viridiplantae; phylum Streptophyta; class Bryopsida; order Orthotrichales; family Orthotrichaceae; genus Ulota; species Ulota crispa. The sequence continues at coordinate 26,617,517 of OY987244.1, forward strand.
CATCACTTCTTTGTCAGCGAGTCTATGTACTTGCATCGTACGGTCATTTTGTCTTAACTTGTGTGATAATTTGCTTCTGCTCTTTCACATGGCATGTCTGTTTTGAAACGATCTGGCAGTTGATGGAGCGAGTGTATGATGTGGTGTTAGCATAGCAAACCTGAGTCCGAGTCCTGCATCTTTCACCTGTCTGATCAGTGCTGAGGTGATTTGGGAGGGGAAGGATCGTTATGATGTTTTGCAGTTGATAGGAATTATATACTCAATAAAATTATTGATTCTGGCGAAAAGTGCGGTCAGAGTATTTGATGAAGTCGTTACTACCAGATAAATAGGTCTTCATTCTGGACTTCTGTTGAAACCGTATCTTGTTGCGACATCTTTTGGAACGTAGACTCATCAGTGTGTTCTTCATTGAGAGGATATCCAGTTTTGATTTCTGTAAGAGCTTGGTTAGTTGGAGCTCCTGTTTGGAATCCGACCGTGAAATGACTTCATGCAGTTAAAAGTTTCTTGTTGGCAGTCAGTCAGTTTTATGGTCTCCTTTTGGGAAAAAATGATATCAGCGAAGGAAGAGGGCTTTAGAACCTGTGGACTTACCTCGGTAATAGATTAACTGGATTTTCAGATCCAGTGTCTTGAGCCGCCTGCACTTAGTCTGCCTTGAAACTTCCTGCAATTTTAAGGTAGCTTGTAATGTTGACGTATCGCAGTGATTCTTTGATAATGGAGTGTTTTCATGATGATTCCTCGGATGCACTTCCATCTTTCTGTTGTTAAGTCTCTGATTGCTGGTCTATTTATTCGAGACCAATCACGGAGATCAGTCACCTTTTGCAGCGCAGTACAAGTGTGTTCTGGCATCATCTATTTTGAGGGAGCGACGACAGCAAATACTCTCTTTAGCATATGAATTGTAATTCGGCTGATAATGGCAGTGCTTATTGTCACAATCCATGCCTGTACCGATCGTTTCAGTCGTTTTCTGCTGCATTTCTCACGCATTTGTTGCCAGTCTAAATCTAGAAACTCTTGCTTCCATGCTGAATTTCGGCAACAGCTTTAGACTCTCACCGAGAGCACTCCTGAATTATGGGATGAACTGGTTTTGAGATTCTCTGTGGTTGCATAATCTATCATTATATTGCATGTGGTGGAATCCAGTGGCTATCGACTGAATACCGAGGATTGGTGCATCATGTTAAAAAATGAAAATATGTAGGCTGACAATTCCATGTTTTTTGCTGACAGCGAGGAGGACTGACTACACACAATACCACTTCGAAGACGTGGCTCTTTTGAAGTAATGCTCGATGACCGTTTTGGAGAAGACCTTATCTCAATGGAAGTCTCACATACCTCTCAACTGGATTGGAGAGTGAAGGTCATGCATCATGGAGCTGAAATGTGGTGCAGGCTGGACTGATAATGGTACTCGTATGCATGCCTGGCCATTCAGGTCGTGCCAGTTGTGATATTTTGACAAGTCACGTTACTGTGGACGACGCACCATTTTGACCAGCATGCAGCTTCGGAGGCAGCATCACGTCACCGGAAGCTGTACTTGAAGTTATGTGCCAGATATAGATACTGCAACGAAATTTTACAACGAAGATCTGAATTTGAAGACCTTGTTTGCGAAGAGGGGATTTAGGCCGGGAAAAAATGGGCTCGAGCGTTCTTGCTGAGCTTGTTACTCTCATCCGGGATCATCCTTATGTTTCCTGCAGTTCATTGGTTTTTCTCACACCTCCGTTTTGGCCGATTTTGATATACTTCTCGCCTCTATTGATCTCCACAGCCTTGTTTCTGGTGGCGTTAGTGACAATGGGTCCTCAATTTGAAGATCCTTCTGAGCAGGAGCATGAAATTCAAAGTTCTCCAGAGTTCAACGCCGAAGATGAAATGGGATTTAGGGCAGAAGATGTGACGAGAGATGTGACGAGAGACGTGAAGAGAAAGAAATCCAGCAAGGATATTCGTTCTAGTCTGAGTGATTGGGTATCATCTTGCAAAGAGTCGGGGTTAATGTGGGCGGAACAGAAATTGCGAAACGAGAATTTTAGGGCGGTGTCGTTGAATGATGAGAATGTTTCCATCCTGCAGGAAGCATTTTCTCAGAGAGTTGAGGAGAAGCCCCGTCTGATGGTGAAGTTACTAACCAGGAGGATTCCTGCAGAGGAGGAGGGTGATGCCGAGGAGCGTCATCTTCAAAGGCAGGGTGTCCCTGAATTATCTAATTCCGGTTCCTGGAATTCTTTTCACGGTTCATCTGGCAGAAATTTTGAAACACCTCCTTCGTTTACCGCAGCAACTAATACTCGAGACCTTCCCCACGATTTTTTTGCACCTCACCCGAGTTTATCTAGAAGACTCGACTCTGATGCTTCTTTATTCGACAATGTCGAACCTCCCCCTATTGAACATGACATGCCACCACAAATCACTGGTCCTGCTTCGGTTGTTGCTCCTCTTTTTAAATACATTGAAGATGCCTCTGACAGTGATGAATATGATCAACATCACAGTGATCATGATGAGGATATGCATCTCGAGTTTGGAGAGCCATCATTGGATGCAGAATCTCTCTCTCAGGATGAGTTATCATTGGTGAATGGAACTCATGGCCAACTACCTCCTTTTACGGTGCAAGAGGAAGACTTGCCTTCTTCCAGTGGCAGTGACGAGGGACGCCACTATTTTGCAGAATCGCGTCCTGGAAACAAGGAGGTGGAGGCATCTCTCCCAACAAGGCACAACGAAGTTCACAGTCGTGGCGGTGACGAGGGACGCCACTATTTTGCAGAATCGCGTCCTGGAAACAAGGAGGTGGAGGCATCTCTCCCAGCAAGGCACAACGAAGTTCACAGTCCTGGTGGTGACGAGGGACGCCATTATTTCGCAGAATCGCGTACTGAAAACAAGGAGGTGGAGACATCTCTTCCAAGAAGGCACAACGAAGTTCACAGTCTTGGCGGTGGCGAGGGACGCCACTATTTCGCAGAATCGCGTACTGAAAACGAGGAGGTGGAGAAATCTCTTCCAGCAAGGCACAACGAAGTTCACAGTCTTGGCGGTGACGAGGGACGTCACTATTTTGCAGAATCGCGTCAAGGGAACAAGGAGATGGAGACATCTCTTCCAGCAAGGCACAACGAAGTTCACATTCGTGGCGGTGACGAGGGACGTCACTATTTTACAGAATCGCGTGAAGAAAACAAGGAGATCGAGACATCTCTTCCAACAAGGCACAGCGAAGTTCACAGTCGTGGCGGTGACGAGGGACGTCACTATTTTACAGAATCGCGTGAAGGGAACAAGGAGGTGGAGACTTCTCTTCCAGCTAGGCACAACGAAGTTCACAGTCGTGGCATTGTGCATGACCAGCAAGCAGTCGATGCGGTAGGAACTCACGAAAGCATTGCTTCACCTGCCATCGATGTTTCTAAACAGCACGCACCTTCAGCTGAGATCCTGCACGAAGAGCGTTCTGTTCCAGCACCTGTGATTTATGACGAATATCATCCTTCAGCAACACCAGCTCACGAGGAAAGATCACAGATCAACGACGATACTGAGTTGCACGATATGCCGGAGTTGGAGGATGTACTACCTGTGGAGAATGAGGTTCATGAAGCTCCCGCCTCTGTAGAAAAGAGTTCAGGACTTCTACCAGGTGACCTTCAACCAGGTGTCATCCTTGTTGATGTTCCTGTTGGTCGTCAGGAACCTGATGTGCCAGGATTACCCACAGACCAGGCTACTAACAATGAGGCATTTTACAAGGACGCGGAGATCCACTCCGCTGCTCGTGTAGATGTTCCGGTGGAGCCGCATCACTTTATGGAGAGGTCAATATCACTTCCTGTTACGGGAAGTCTTGCGACTGCAGAAAGTCTAGAGTCGGCTACCGCTCACGAAGATCTTGCACAATTGGACAGACCCCTCCCTGATGTTCAAGAGCCTGCGCACCAATCTCGGGTCCTGGGTAATGCGATCTCACTTCCAGCCGGCTCACACCCGATCCATTCCCTGATTATACCCCCGAAGACCGATGACCAGGGACCTCTAAGTCCTGATACAGATCTTGGGTATGCCACCACTCCTGAGAGACGGGGTGTAGTGGGACGTTTTTTCGCAGCTGAACGATACAATTCGATCGCCTCCATGAGTGGGGACGAGTCCGAGTTTGCTCAACCGACGAGGGTTTTATCTAACAAGGAGAAACTTTCCAATCTCGAGCACTTGGGCAACTCTATGCCTTCCACTTCAAGTGGTGAGTCGTCCAGCAGACGTTCAGCAGACATATCCTTACTGAGGGCGACAACTGACGAGCAAGTAAGTCATGTCTCAGACAAGCTAAGAGGATTCATTGAGGATAGCCCATCCAAAAAATTTCAACCTGATGCTCCGCAGCTTCAAATCACACCACCTTCAAAGAGAGTTTCGTTAAACGTACCGCCCAGTAAATCTGCAATCTTAGCTTCTGCGCTCGGAAGGCCATCTATACGGCCCGTGGTATCATCCACTCGAACTTCTGCCATGAACTACTCCTCAAGCGAAGAGAGTTCCGGAGACGAACAGATACAATTAGACTCGGACCCTGAAGGTGACGACAGTTCAGAGTCGGACTCCGATTTTGAAGCTCTACCTGCTAGAACGAGACTGAAGCTGCCTGGCAAACTGCTTGCCAAGATTCATACACCACAACCTGTTGTGCACGGCGGTAAGAAGACTGATGCAGAACCTGTAAAGAATTAAAGAGTACATCTCCTATCACGGGTATCCTTTTCTTCTTTTTTTTCTCGAAGAGGAACCCTAACTAGCGATTGCCGCCTAAACTCTCAGCTTTTCCATCTTACCTGCACAGAGTTGAATATAAATACGGAATACACTCGTACGCTAAAAGCTTTGTACTAACATGACGACTTTTACCTGGATTGTAATAATAATGCCCGAGTAGTCTTGTACTTAAATTTGCCATTCAATTCTCATGTATGTTCATCTTCTTTACGTGCTTCTTCTTTCTTTAAGTTCACGTCCAGTGAAGCAAGCTGTCTCTGCCCACCTTGTTGAGTCTTTACTTAGACTTTATTAACATCAGTTGACAGAGTCTATCATCTACAGAGATGTTTTTTTTGCAAATCTATTGGCTCATTCTCGCAGGTCAATATCCTTCCACACTGCAGCAGTGGGTCGAAGATTCTCTTACGCCAGGTTTCAAACCTTGTGTAGGTGAGGCTCATCCATTGTTGTGTGTTCAATTGACGGCCTCCATTACCAATTGAACTTTTACGTGTTTTCTTATCTGCCTTTATGTATATAGGATGTGCTGATAACTTCTAGCACCGATAGAAAATGAGCCTCTCATGCTCTTCGTTACAACTGCGGCTAAGTCATTTTGCTGTGAGACCATGATTGCGGTAAGATGCTTTAAAAATCTTAACTTCGGTCTTCGTTCATACGTTCATGAGAATTCCGAACCCAAAGGTGGTGTCCGATGTGGTTTATGAATTCGTCCGCTCTTGCCGGAGTTGCTATAGAATTGCGACGTTTACACTGTTGGGTGTGGCAAGAAATTATGGTAATCGAGTCCATGTTTTCGTATAGGTTTCACCTTAGATTTCTTCAGTATTCTCGGGTTTTTTATTAAAAAGAAATCCAGACAAGCTTTGTGGATAAATCGTTTCAACTACAAGAATGTGGTTACTTAAATATTTGGAGGATTGGTCTTGAGAGTATTATACTTTCTTCAGATGGCCATGGAGGAAAAATCCTAGCAATGGATGTTAAAATGATTCGGATGATTGTATGGCAACATTTTCTGAAAGTGATCTTGTCCGATTGACTATTCTTGTGAAGTGATCCAGATGGTGTTACCCCACAAAGTGGTTGACTAAAGAAGATTATTTATCTTCACTTTTTGATTCGCTCTCGTTTGAAGGCGAAGGGGCTTTATGCGAACTAAAGCTACATGTGAGAAAAACCTTACATGATAACCTACGAAGGTGTTTATTCTTGTAATGTAGCTGCTGCTTTTTATTTTCGGGCTATCTTGTCCTATGGATTTCTAACTTGCTATGTCTTCAACTATTTGGCTTGTTCGGACAAGTGTAAACTGATCCTGGATGATTACTGCCTTCATTTTTAGCACTTTTAATGTTGAGGGTGGTCCCTGCTTTCAACGAAATTTGTTAGAAGATAAATTCCCAACTACTGTACCGAGAAACATGCTGTTTGAATTTGACCTTGGGGACACAAGTTCTGGTAGGGAAGTCCTTTTGAAGTCTAAATGGACCATCCTTTTTCTCTTTTCTTTAGTGAACAACCTACATGGAGGACCAGTTAACCCTTTAACGACCACACCCATTTTCACAGAATCCACTGAAAACGGGGGTTGCAAGCTTAGATTTGGAATTGACTCAAATATGGACCCATTTTGAGTAATCCAACCGTACAAATGGGAAGTACACCTTGTTTATTATAAAGCACCAAAATTTTAGCTAGATCTATTGTTAGAGGTGAAATATTATAATGATTGAGTGAGCCGTATGTGAAAAATCTCTTGTGTTTCATTCTTGTTTAGTTTCTTTCATGCAAGCTTTGATTGAAAATAGCCTTACATTTCTAAAAAGCAGGGTTTCCCACCTTTCCAACAAGCCTAGTTTCACACAAAATAGACAAAAATAGCAATCACAAGGTGTAGCTAAGTGGACAAAAAGGGTCAAAAACCCACTTGCTTTGCTACCCTAAAACGGTTTTACAAGAAATTTGATAATTATTCTGGAAAATCCAATTGGTGAAAACAATCAAGAATTGGCCTTAAATGTAGGATGACAAATTTTAAAGCCAAAACAACAACAACATTTCAGTAGATCTTCAAATACTACAATTATACTACTGCCGTATATGAAAACTATACAAGCATATTTCTTAAGCAATTTGAAATTTTTTAGAATTGTACAATTGAAATTTGACATTCTTCTTGCAGACTTGATGTATTGTGTTGTTGCTTTGATCCATCTTTGACAAAAATTGGATACGTATTTTGAAGCCATGCCGTATAAACACCATTATTTGTCAACTCACATACCCAATTGCATTGTTATTTTTTTAAATGGATGCAAAATTCTTGTGATCACATGCGTACTTCAAGACCAAATTCCAAATTATTGAGCGATTTCAACTTATAGGCCAAAAATCACTCCCAGTGACCAAAATATGGTCGCGTGGTCCTTAAGGTAGGGCACTCTAAAAGCGACCCGGCTCTAAAAGCGATCTCTAAACTAGAGATACATTTTGTTTTTCCCAATATACCCAGAATGTACATTCCAGGAAGGGGCTGCTTTAAGTGACCGTTGGATTTCAACTTCAAAAATTCATAACTCATTCCACAAAAATTCAAAAAACATGAAACAACTTGGGTTAGATGCCAATTTCATTTCTCTTCATACCAAAATTTACTGAAAATTGTTTCAAGGAGTTTGGCTTCCCCTGAAATGCAATCAGCTCTTAAAAGGTCGCTTTTAGAGCGCCCTATCTTACAGGGTTAATGGCACTCCTTGCAACATACAGTAGTGAACTATGAGTGGGACCCCGTGCAAGCTGTTCACCAGTTCAAGATGGTCCACTTCTTTTTATTCAAGGATTCTTACTTTTTTTTTGGTTCAAGGATTCGAATCACATCTTTTGTGCTAGGACATGAGTTGACCCGTAAGATTGTCAACATCGAGAATGGGGACAGTGGATGACTTCAAACGCTTATTGATAGTTATGTGACAAATAAAGCAGATAAAGTATTTCCAATTATGCTTAGAAAGTCCAAATTTAATTCTATTGATTGCTAAAAAAACTTGCAAGAATGAAGATCTTGTTTTTGAAATCCTCTTGGGGTGTTAATTATTTTACCTCGAAAGCTCTAGATCTCCATCCCCTTCAATCTTAGGGGTTGAAAGCCTTGCTATCTAGAGTGACTTTTTCAAGGCATTGCAAATTGCAATTTTCGATCAAGTGATGAATATCTTTGAATTTGGATGAAGCATGTAGAGTATGGACGGAATATCATGACCTCGTCATCCAAGAGCATGTACATTAATATTCATCTACAACGTTGGAATACCATCTCAAAATTAGGAAGGTTTTCAAAAATAATCCACTCTAAAGTGGAAACAATGTGTCCATTCTTTCCTTTAAACATGTTTTTGTTTTTTAAGAGGAGAAAGAATTGTTTAATGTTTACGTTGTTAATTTTAGCAACCATTTTATTTTGTACAAAATTTAAATTGTATAAGTAAATTGGACTACACAATAGGGGTAGTCACAATTGCATTTCCGCATTCTCAATATTCACAGAAAATCGTCGTGGCGCTTCCTTGTGTGAGAGCAGTTCCGTGAAAATTGAGAAATATTTTTATTAGCGCCCAGGCATGAAGAAATTGGCTGAGAAAATATTTTGCTTGAGTCTTCTTACCGAGGTCCGTCTGTTTACTTGCTTGTGAATTGCTTTTCACCCTCGCTTTTTCTGCTCCTCCAATTGGTGCCCATATTACCTTCCTCTAAGTAAAACATTCTCCATTCTTCATTCTTCATTCTCCATCACCCACAAAAGGGGTGTCACACCTCCTTCCATGGAGAACTACTCCCATTAGCTCCTACATTCTCTCAACAATTTCTCAATCTTCACGGAAAATTCCGTCTCAGACCAACTGTGACTACCCCTAATGTTGTAGTAACTGGGAGGTGTTTCTAAATCATACACATTCTCTAAATTATTGTATTCATAAAACTGTCACATGCTATATGAAAATGTCACAAGCAACACTATAGCAAGTTCAAGAAAGTTAAGTCACGATTTATGTCAAATGCAAACTCAATGAAAGAACATGTCAATATCAAAGTATCTGTCGACATAAACAATGAAAAAAATTGCATGTAAACAATGAAAGTCATTATCTATATATAGTGAATTGACACTTATAACAAACAATTATTGCAAAAATAAGAAATACTAAAGCACAACACATAAATCTATCAACTCAAAAGCAATCCCAGCAATACAAAGAACAGAACCTAAGTTTCATCATGTTGGTCTCAGATTTTTGATAGCCTCTTTTTTTGACAGAGCAATAAGGTGAGTAGCTCAAATTGTGTCCCCTCTCTTGGAAAGCGTCCCATAGGTAGCCCATGAATGGATATGAGGTGGTTCTTGAATGGACCCTCTTTAGTCATAGAAGAAAATGTGTATTCTATTGCAAGAGCCAATCAGGCAATCATACTCCTTGATTTCACTTTATCTCTTTACAAGTTGCAAGGGAACAGTTTATGGGAGACCTAGAACCACAAATAGGTGCTTACTATAAAAGAGCTTTAAAAACTCATCAACAATTCAAGAATGCTTCAAAAACATGAAAAAATTGTGTTGCATTTGATATCCACTTCTTTGTCTGAAAATTAGACAAAATTCTTCTTGTCTCAAAGTGCCCATGAGAAGGCGGATCAACCCTTAAAGTGTTGTTTTTTGAGCTACCTACCTTAACCCCTAAATGCCCAAGCCCTATTTGAGCTTCTTGGACTTTCCATGAAACTAAACAATCAGTCAACCTCTTCATGAATTCCATCAAGTTTTTTTCAATTGTAACCATACAAATTTAAGCTAAACATATTAGAGATTACATGGAAAAAGAAAACACAACAATATCACTCATAGTTTAAACGATTATAATGTTTGAACATGAGGGTGTTGAAATTGCAAAAGTGACTTAAATTCTTCCAATCCTCGTTTCACATGTCAAATCCAAAAAGTTGGTCACTATGGAAATATGAGGTTTAAGGTCATTACATGTCTAACTCAAATCAATTTAAGGTTTTGAAAATCTATTCCTGCATTTTTTTGAAATGGATTTCTAATGTGGATTTTTCTCCAAGCTCTAGTATATTTGAGGCTCATTTTCAAGATCTTCCAACACTAGAAAACTCAAGATTGCAGTGGACACCCTTGTACAAAATCTCAAGTAGAAAAACTATCAAATTTTATTTTCAAAATCAGATTTTTAATGTTGAAAGTAGACTAAAAAACAAACTTATATTGAAAACAAGAACTGAAAATAATGATTTGATAAGATTTAATTCATCTTCAAAGTTTCCTTGCGACCCAAATCTGGTCGCTTGGGCATTTAGGGGTTAACCCTTGAAGGGCCTTTGGGCCTTGGAGATACAGTACCAATAACGGTCGCAACCAATATTCAAATAGTTAAATCAATTGGGAATTAAGTGTTACAACCATTCATATTGAAGGATTATATGATGATGGGTGCATAAAAAAATTGGAAAACCTTGAGAGCAGCTCAAATACGTCTGTACATACAACCGCAAAGGGCTTTTGGATTGTTTAGGGTTAAACTAGCCGCTAAAATTTGAGAGTTGTTGATTATAAGTGTTGTGCTCCATAGTTGAGCTTGACCAGCGTTACAAAAATGCCATATTCGTATATGACATTTTCACTCATACAAATACTTAAAACTAGGTTCTCTCAAGTAAGTAAGGATTGACCCCAAATTAAGGAATCGCCCTATGAAGCTGGGTTCGGCGAAGTTGGTCCTTGAGCTTGGCCAGCTCCGTTTGCAGCGTCTGCATCTCCAGTTCGATCTGCCTCGTTCGCTGCTCCAGCGTGCTCAAATCTGACCGTGCCTGTGAAACACATCGCCATGCATACCCAACCCAATTTCTTAGTACAACTGCAGTTTTTTTGAAAACCCAGCTTCTAGATGTCAGTTGCATATTTGAAAGAGGAGAGAACGGCGATTTTGTTGAACTGGCATCATGCCATTAATTTGGCGCTCAAGTTGCACGGCCAAAATCCAAAGTTTATACGGGTCCTAGTTTGTGGACTAAAATCAAGGAAAAATATTAAAAAAAATCTTTCAATTTTTTCAAAATATCAAATATACCCCAATAGTATTTGAAATATCAAAACTATTCCTGACTTTGTGTAAGAATATCAATTATACCTCTAGTTATCTTTGAGAATATCATTAATATCCCTAGTTTTTGTGTCTCTTTACTGCAATTTTAAAATATATCAAATGACAACAAAAATTACTATGTAATCAATGCAATGGCTTTGACCACAATAGACTTACATGCAAACACCTTATATAGAGCTTGAAGAGCTTGTTTCTTGGCTTGTTTCCAAGATTTGGCTTGCATTCAACTTACATCTAGTTTTTGTACTTTCCATTATCATCCAAATATTTACAAACATTTGCAAAAAGAGGCACAAGAGATTTAGGGATATATTTTTATAATTCAAATGATACAAGGGTATATTTGACGTTTCATAATAATTGAGAGTCCCAAAGAACTAGGGGTGTAATTGATATTTCTACATAAAGCAAGTGGTATTTTTGATATTTCAAATAATATAGAGTTATATTTGATATTTTGAAAGAATTGAGGCGTATTTTTGATATTTTTCCTTGATTTTAATCTTAGTGAGGTAAGTGGTTGTTCACATTATGTCCTATGTCCCACATCTTATTGAAATCTAAGAATTCAATTAGTGGGAAAGTTGGGACTTAGCACTTCACACTACATTCCAAGTCCCATGTCTCAATTTAATGCATTTTACTTACAAGGCAGCATTTTTAGGAAGTTTTGGTGCATAAGGAGATGGGACTTCACTCCAAGTTTGAGTCAACCATTTTTCCAAACCTAACTTTCAAGCCAAGTCCCACCAACATTTTTGTAAAACATATTCATAACTTTCTTTGATATTTCTTTTTGACCTTAATAACCCAAAAAATTGGGACTCACTTGTTGAGATGGGACTTACAAAGATAGGACATGGAACACAATGTGAACTACTCCTAAAACAATGAAATGTCTAACATCACACTAGAAGAAAAACATGTACTAAACGACTAGTTCACAACAATTGCAAATGTCCTAAAGGACTATAAATGAGTCATTGTATAGTTGTGTAGGATATTTACAGATGTTGTGAACGAGTCATTTGACCACTAAATGTCAAAGGGATTCTGGCAAAACATAGATGCATTATAAAATGATACTTTTGTAGCTTTGATGAAATTTGCTTTGAAAAAGAAAACAAGAATCATTATTTTTAGCAATTATCCATATGGTCAAACATTCAAAAAAGGTTTTGGACTCTTGTTTGATGAATTTAGGAGCATTTACCATTTAATATTCATCAAATTTACAAATTTTACTCATAGAACTTAAAATTTGGTAAGATTGGTTAAAAACAAATATTTTATTCTAAAACTCAGAAATGTCATATTTTTGAAGGAGAAAACATCATTAGTTTTCCAAAATAGTAAATTTTATAGCAGTAGCAAATATTAAAATGTTTGTTTTTGGAAAATCCCCTTGGTGGAGTTTAACTTGGATTAACATGATTCAAATTGGATTGAAAAGTAGACTTACTTTCCTATGTGAAATATTTTTTATTTTTTCAAAAATGATGTTTTTTCATCTCGGGTAGCCTGCAAAAAGGCAGCGACTGGTCGATTGGCGTTTAGGGGTTTAGACATATTGCTGCACTTGGTCAAGTGCAACATCAAGTTTAGAAAATGTGTTTTAATCACAACAGAAGCCGAGGCTTCATATTTAAAACACAAGTTTAGCAAGGAGGCATTTGTGAACCTTTAGCAAAACTAGAAGGTTTACCTTGTCTATACGATTTTCAATTAATTGAACATCAAGTGCATGTGGAGCCGTTGGATTCTGTTCTCAGAAGTTGTCAACGGCAGCAATGCTTTGTTGCTGCACCATTTGCTCTGCACCAACCTTCCTCTTTAGAAAGCATGGACTCTCACCCTCCGGATCGTCCCACTCCTCCCCTTCCTACAACAATTTGAAATATTCCATATTTAACTAACCATGGACAATATAAACTTCAAAATCACACAAAAACAACCCACAAGTCTATAATTAGTATAATGTGAACTCAAACAAACATTGGCTAATAAAAAAATAAAAATAAAATAAATTTTAAAAAGCATAATATAGGGTGGAACCAAAATTGGAAGTCATGTATATTTGTGACCTTATTCTTTCATGTATAATTGATTTGTGGACATAAATCTCATATTTTTTTGAGAGCTATTTGACCCTTGGAATCTGGGAGTTTTGTATTAAAAACTACAAGGAAACTCTCTTGTAGTTAGAGGGGGCCTAGTGAAACTCAAAGCTTAAATTGAAATGTTGAAGACAATATTTTATAAACTCATGTGTATGTAAAATAAGTGAACTAGGAAAGGGGTATATTAAACGGAAATATCCCAAAATGAGGTGGCGGTTAATCCATGCGCAAAACCTTTAGTTTTAGAGAATGTGCACAACATCAAAATATCTTCCTATGGAAAAAGGTTTTGTACAGTCTAGATTAGTTTTGTTTTGTCTTAATAATTGAATCTTGGTTCAGTATAATATTGGGTACTTTAGGCTTAAAACCTATCACCCAAAGGTCTATGCTTTATTATATATGTCCTTCTTGAGGGTCTTAGAAGAGCTACGATCAAGGTCATTTGTCAATAAGGCAGTTTGCATTGCTCCAGAACGGTTTGGGGAAGTATTTAACTTACACAATGGAAATATTAACCCTTAAACGACTGACCCTGAACCCATGGCCAACCCGAGGCTCAGACATAGGAGAGTGCACTATTCATGGGCAGTGAACAGCCTATGGCATATGTCCAAGAGAGATAATATTCTCCTCAAAAGAAGGAAAAGTCAATAGTGTATCCTGCCCTCACAAAAAGGGCAACAGGGACCTTGTAAGTCTTTTTACAAATTGGTGTTTTAAAAAATATAGAGGCATTGAAAGGAACTATTTTTGACATTCACTGTTGTGGTACATCTCTCTTACCACTTTCAAAAAAAAATTTGAAATTTTTTTTTTTTCCACCCTCAAGGTGTGTTTTCGGCATTGAAAGGACAATTTTCATCCTCTTGGACGGTTAGGGGTTAAACTTATACAGAGGTTTACTAGATGAAGTATGGTGCCACATTGGGATTGATGTCTGATATTAACTCAGAGAGGATATTATTTGAGACAGTTTCTATTGTATGCCTCAAATCCCAAGTCTCACTAAATTCTCACAATGTATGATTGAATGAAAGCTTGAACATCAAAGCTTCCACTTGAAAACAAAACTTGAAAAGAATTATAGTGAATGCTTTACAAAGCCAATAGGAAGTTCCAAGATTCATAGAAAACCAAATTGTCTCAAAGACTGTACTTTCACAAAATCAACAGTTTGCCCTCGAAGAAACTCGATTCTCTTTTGCAAAATCAATTCTGTTGAGAGGATATTGAAAAGTTTTTTTTTAAAATTCATACTGAGAGGTGCAAGAAACTGCTCTAAAAACTGCTCTTAGAGCACCCTGGCCTAAGATGTCTACTAGAAATGACAAGAAAAACTAAGCAAAGGAGCTTTTAAAACTAATGCATTTTTTCATGATTCCTTTGGTGAGAAAAAGAGCACCACATATATCCATGCTTGAGAAAAAAAACACTTTTGCAAAGAAACTAGGAGAGGTTTGGAAAACCCCCTAATGCATTTTACCCTCCACAACTTTCCTTAATTTTAGTTTCGTTAAATTGGCAGTTGTCATGCGGCAAGAGTAGTGTCACGTATGTTTTAGTTTCAGTTCACAAACTAAGGTAGACACACCCATTCTTGATTGCTTCCCAATTTTGCACCTTATTTTTGAGGTGTTCAGTGTCCACTTTTTAATCCAAGTGGAGCACTGAACGTTGCTTGCACAAGCAAATTTTGCCACATATAAGTTGCTAAGTTACTTTGGGAGGGTTGGAATTGGGACCGTCAAGTGCCATTATAGAAACACATCCAAGCAGTTTCTAGGTTAGTTTAGAGTTGCTAATAGCTAGGGACCCTATGAGCTGCAACTTTGCCCTTTAATATAAAATAGTCTACAATTGTTTTTTCCCACAAAAATTACGTTTCATGATAGCTTGTTGAAAGACTAACCCTATAGATTTTTTTCAAGAAATGTTCCAAAACCTTGAGGTACCCCACATCCTTAACCCTTAAACGTCGGCACGGACGAAAAACGTTCGTTGCCTTCGAAAAAAACTCTATATCCCAAAAAAAAACTGATTTTGATCTGATTTTTTTTCAAAAGTGATCATAAAAGCGTAGTGCATCATCAAAGGCAAAAATTTTCCTCTTGAGATACATTCATTTTATTTTGTAACCCAAATTGTGATACATGGTGTTAACTCCCAAGCTGCCCTTCTTGCAATTTTCATGAAGGCACCATGCATTGTTGACTTTTCCAACTTTTTGAAACAATACTAATAGTGCCCATGTGCAAAACATTGTAGAATGCTACAGGCAAGGCAAGCCATGGTGATCCATCCATCCTTTAAGGGTTAAACGATCGGGTATGGGACTGTCTACCTTAGGACCCAATACTTGAGGAGAGGAAAATTCCAGCTTCCTCTGCTAAAATTATGACAACTCTCATTTTCAATGAGTTTCTCAGGCATGCACCAGATATTTCTTATTAACATTGTAGAGTATTATAGTTTTTTTTTTTTTTTTTGAAAGATTTAGCTGGTACTTTATCCGATAGTTTCAAATTCAACCAATGCTTTTGCAATTTCAAGTGGTGTTTTGGCAATTTCAATCGGCGGACAATACATTGAATGTTGGTTCTCCCTAGACAATGTCGGACTAATATAAATTTTGGATTTAGATTGTGCGACCTGAATCAAGCCAAAGTAATGGAACATTGCCAATTTAATTAGATTGACATTTCTTCTATTCTACGAGATATGCTTTTTAGAGTAACCTGGACAACAACTCAAGGACTTCTTCTCTCAAGGTATTGGTTACGTGTTATGCTCTAAAACCGTCACTTCACGGGCTAGTCTGCTTTTCCGTGGACTTTTAACTCCTAAAAGCCCAAGGAACCCACTTTGGGCTTTATGAGAATTCAGGCAGGCTTTATTGACTTCATAATTTGGAATTTTTTCATGAATTTTTTAGGATGGATGCTACTCATCATGATCTACATATGAAGTTTTATTTCATGTCATTTGGATAAGTATTGTAAAAATTAGAAGGTTTTTTCAATTTCAATGTCAAATTGGGCAGCAAAAAATATGTTCTAATTTTTTTTTAAATTTTTTTATAGAATTTTATAGATTGATACCTACTGAAAAAAATTGAATCACTCAATTCCAAATAATGAGGTAAGAGTTACAAGGAGTTTTCTTTTGCGGGCAATGAAGGTAGGAAGAAGGTAGAAAAAACATATAAAGTTATCTTTTACTCTCAATTTTGAAAAATTACAAATGAAAATGAAAAATAAAGTTACTAATTGTCTATTAGAGCATTCTCACCGTTGGGATTAACAATTTCCAAATTCTTCCAAAACTTATTAGCATATTAGTTATATCTTTCATTCATCAATACCTTTCACTTTACAAATTTTGTAAAATTGAATCCTTTTTTATGTTTTTAGTTAAAATTTTTTATATATGCTTTCAACCCTTTTTCCAACATATTGCAAAAATTGTACAAGAAATACAACATATGTGATTTTTTCTGAAAAGTTTGAAAATCAAAACTTCACCTTTTGGAAGGACTAGAAAAACCTATAGTTTAAAGTTTAGGCACATTGATCTTGCAATTGGTGGGGATATTCATTTTGAAGTTTTGGGATAATGTACTTGTGCAAGTCAACCAAAGGATCCTATGGTTGGATTTGTTAAAAAGCAAGTTTCAATGAGGATTTTGACCCTAGTTTGGGGACTAGTGTTTTGAAGCAGTTTTGGGCCTCTAAACACAAAAGAATTTGAGGGGTTAATTTTCAGACCAAGGAAAATAGATGCTAAATGTAACAAAAAAAATCTTTATTGTTTGAAGCGTCATTGAATTATTGATGAATTTTAACTGATTTTTGATGGACACCTATTTGTGACTCTAGATCCTTCATAAACCTTTGCAACTTGTGAGGAAATGAGATGAAACCTAGGAGTATGATTGACTCTTGCAATAATATACACCTTTTTTGTTTGTCCACTCCATGACTAAAGAGGGTCCATTTAAGGACCACTTCATATACATTCCTGAGCTAATTATATTAACAGTTTAGATGAGAAGGTCACAATTCAAGCACACTTAGTGGGATATTATGTAAATATGGAATTATGCAACTATCTGTGGAGTGTTAACTATCATATTTTCAAGCTGGTATAATGTGCCATCGACCTTTCTTTCCCCATAATACTACAATACACTCTTGTCATATTAAACTTCTCATCATTTTGCTACGATAAATTCTGAATTTTTTTCCCTCCCATGAAGAAGTTGATTTTAAATAAAACTCCATAAACAAGCGCATACTCCATATCTACCTAATATGGGGTTTCGGACTACCTTACCTTGACTTGGACCTGGTGTGGTTTTTGTTCGGTGGATGCGAGGTTGTTTTGGAAAAGAGTTTGAAGAGCCACTTCGTTCGGGAGCAGCAAGAACTCGCTTTCTTCTCGGTAGCGCTTGTCTGCAGCGTGCATTTTCCGGATCACCATAGCCAACTCCCTCGCCTGCACGAAGCACACCAGTGCTTCACAAATGTGGCCAAATTTAGCAAAACTGCAAACAAATTTATGTTTCCGTTAAGGTGGTCTGCTGACTATGTTCTAAAACCGACACTTTAAGGGCTAGTCTGCCTTTTCAAGGGCTTTCTCAGACAAGATGTTTTTTTTTTTTTTTTTTTGTTTTTTTTTTTGCCTAATTTCAAACAAAGAGAAATGGATGCCAAGTGTGACATAATTTTTTTCATTTAATTTGAAGCATTATTGAGTTGTTGATGAATTGTCAAAGTTTTTTGTAGCAGGTACCTATTTGTGACTCTAGGTTTCTCATAAATTGTTCTCCTACAACTTGTAAAGAGATGAGGTGAAATTGAGAAGTATGATTAATGCTTGCAATAGAATAACCCTCTTCTTCTATGACTTCAAGAAGTCCATTTCATATCCATTCTTGAGCTACCTATGGGACACTTTAGATGAGAGGGTTGTAATTCAAACACACGATCTTACTACAACTTAGAGCATCTTCAACATTGCCCTCCAAGGCTCTGACACACTTCAAGCATGGATGATAAGTGCTATGGGCCTCTCAAAATACTCTCACGTTCATTTACATTTTAATGAGTTTTAGCCTATATTCCCCTTGATGAGTGTTTAAATGATTATTTATGGGGACATGTTTGAAGTGCAAAGGTGGAGAACAAGAGTTTTGAGGGTTTTTCATATACAAATGTAATCTCATGAAGTGTTAAGTCCAAAGTGCAACACTAGAGATGCTCTTATGTTTCCATTACTACGTACAACAATTAATGTTTTTGTTGCTACAAAAGATTTGAGTTTCATAGTATTTACATTTGAACTTTGTAATTGGTTTTGCAATGTGTTTAGCCACTTCAATTAACAATGAAAACCACACTTGGGATCACTCATGAGTTACTCATTTCACTACTTATGAAGTATTCATGTAAATATAGACTTTTTGTATCCCTAAACATTTGAGATTTCCCAGGACTTTGCATATGTTTTTAATTTGGGCATATCTCTCAACGTTTCACAAACCAAACCAATTTCTGCACTACTACTTAATGCTAGTGGCCTTTTAATAGTTCGTATTTAGTTAAATGTGACATATTACTCTTTTATATAAAAAAATGCACTACATGGAATTCTAGAACGGCTAAAAATCTATTATACGGCAAGCTTACACTCGTTTCAAGAGTTACACGGTATTCTGCAGTACATAGGTGAATACTAAGTACTTTTTTAGAGGTCTCAAATGATTTCTCAAACCTTTGTTGCTTACGAATACAAAAAGCATTATTTTTACTTTTTGGAAAAGAAACCATTTAAGACAAAAGAAAAGGGCTGATTTAATTTAATTTTTTTTTTTGTTTTGTTTTTTTTTGTTTTGTTTTGTTTTGTTTTTTGTTTGTTTGTTTGTTTTGAGATTGTATTCATATGAAAAAAAACCCTTATGACTTGGGTATGCTTTTGAAAACTGTGGCATATTGACAAGAAAGCTCTCAACCCGCTTTAATTGTTTGCATCTTGTACACTTCAAAAAAAATTCCATGTTTATATATATGGACAAAAGTAAGTGGACAATTTCTACAAGTTAAATACTAGATACACGATACCGAAGAGTGCACTTAATCCAGGCCTCTTTAATTTACGTTTTTTCATAAATTAATAAATTAGCCTAATTTATGCACATCATTGAAGATAATTTTTGTATTGTCATAAATTAACAAACTTATATTTGCATGCTTGATATCATATTAATTGCAATAAAGCATTAAATTGCTTGCACTGTCACACCCCCTCAAGTGAGAGGTTAGATAGCAATTTACAATGCTCATCTTTTGAAAGTTTAAGAATAAGGATGTTGGATTCAACTCTAGCCATGCTAAGGAATATGGTGGCCTCGCTGCCACAAAAGTTGCATAATGATTGTCATGTGGCATATAATGCATTATTTGTTAAATTGGGACAAACAGAGGTACCATTTTGTACTCCACCTTAAACCCAAAAAGTCACCTTAAACCAGATTCAAAAGTATCAGATTTAATTTGAGCCAATAAGATTTTTTCCCTTGCAAATTCCTCCTCTCAAGTGAGGACACGTGTACCATAAAAAATGTTGAGCTCAATTTTAGGAGGCCTCCTAAAACCTTCAAAACTCTCAAAATGTAAGCTTTGTCCCAATTGAACGAATATTGCATCATATGTCAAGTGCAAATTTTTTTTATAGGGAACCAATGGGCTTGATTTGTGCACATCATCAAGGGTTAATTTTTGAATTTGTGCATTTATTTTTAGAAAACGTAAATTAAAGAGGCTTGACTTAACCCTTGAAGGGCCCTTGGGCTCTAAAGTTACGGTACCATATACGGTCGTAACCAATATTTAGAAATTTGAATCTACTAAAAATTAAGTGTTTCAACCATACATATTGAAGAGTTGTATGATGATGAGTGCATAATTTTTTTTGAAAAATCCTCAAAGCAGCTCAAATATGTATGTACATATGACTGTACATACGACCGTAGAGGGCTTTCATGCCGTTCAAGGGTTAATAACCCATTCATCTTTGCACAGAAAGCAACCTAAAAATGGCGGAATATTATTCTTTTATCCCAACCAAGTTAATGAATATAAGCACATTCACAACTCTTGTACATCATAAGTTTAAACCCAAAAAACACAAAAATCATGCATAATATCAAATACATTAAATTGGCGGAAACACACCGAAATGAAACTTTCCAGCACAAAAAATGGTTGAAACTTGAATCCAATCCTAGTTTGTGGAACTCAAGTGGCACAATTTGGGCGCTTATCGTTGCACCAATATAATAAAATAGACAACATGGAATCAAAACAACACATTATCCAACAACAACACCAAAGAAACGGATGTTTATTCATCACCTTAGAGAAATTGCAGACTAAATGGTCGGGAGAAATCCTCGGAGAAATCATTGTTGACAAAAAACCCATTGCACAAATGTCCATGCTCCTTTTGGTCTAGAGGTTTCTTCAACACTCAGTGCTAGTTTATTCTAACTGCCCCCTTTTCATCTCTTGGCTTAAAAATCCAAATAATACCTCCAATCACTTGCTAAGAGAATACCTTGACTTACTAAACAACATAATGAATGTACTACTACACAGCCTTTAAATTTCTGGCAAATTTTTGACAAAATCTACCTCAATTTAGGAATGGCTGCCATTACACTAGAACAATCAAGTGAAAAGATGGACAAAATTGTCAGGGCCCTCCCGGAGCAAACACAAGGTTTGCCAAAATTTGGATGAAAGTTACAAAAATTGATAAATTTATTGATTGAATGTGCACATGTTGTGGATTCTATCCATTTCTATCCAAATTTTCCTTACTTTTCCTTACTTGCTCGCATTGTTGGGTGCATGTTGTGTGACCAACTACAAAACAAAATCTAGAGGCTACAAGGTTGTTCCAATCATTGTGTACACTATCCTTGCAAGGTACATTAGGAACAAACTTCCAAGTTGACCCCAACATTAGAAAACTCAAAAACCACAAACACTAAAAGAAAAACGGCAATAAGAAACTAAGTCACATAAATGCACAACAACTGAACAACTATACAATGACTAAACAATAACTACAAAATGACTCAATTACAATTATATAATTATTGTGACCTAATTATTTATTGCATGTTTTTCTTCTAGTGAAACAAGCTTATAATGCAAACTTGTTTGTTGTTTCCTAGTTTTACAATTCCGCACTAGCATGGAAGTTTGCCCTAACAACATACATACCAGAATGTGACATTAGAGAATGTGATATTGAAGAGGGCGGTACCGACCTCCTCTTCGGCGTGCATGAACGACGGAAGCAATGCTGGAACGGGATTCAAGCTCGTCGGAGACGCTTGTGGAGCCCAGTTGTGCAACATCCTCATCAGGGCTGGAGATCTCTGGACTTGGAGTTGTAGAAGAATTCATGGCTTTCTATTTGCAGTTGTTACAGTTACTGCAACTCTGCAAAAGCTAAGCCGGCTCCGAGTCGACACTCACTGCTTCACCAGCTGCTTGTCGAGCTCTGCCACGAAGTGTTCTCATTCCAAGCTCATCATTCAAAGCCCATCGTTCTGGAGGTTTGTAAGAAAGTAGGAAAATGCAAAAGGTTGAGCTTTGTGGAATTTCTTTCTTCTTTTTTCTTTTTTCTTTTTGTTTGCTTGAGGTTTGTGACGTTGTTGTGGTGAAGTGCGCCGTGGTGATGTGTTGTTCAGGGTTGCTGAAAAGGTGAGAGGGCGTCGGTGGAAGGACGCGACGACTATGAGCTTGATAAGTTGGCGCCTCTTACTGTTTTCAGCTCCATGCTTTGCAAAGGCTTTTGAACAAGTATGATTTTTTCTTAACATCCTTAGAGCATCTCCAGCATGGTTGTCACATTGTACCAACCCTAAATCACCCGTCTATCTGACACTAATATAAATGGTCAAGGCACAAACACCTGAATTTTTTTTTCTTGTATTTTATTTTTGTATGGGCACAAATGCAACTTTGCAATTACGTTCTAATGTTTGCATCTTGATTTTAGCATGATGAGCCACCCGATTTGATATGGTCTGCCCGCCTGTCTTGTCCAACAGCCAAATCTCACTTGATGGGACAACTCTGATTTCCACCACATCAGTAGTTTCTCACTCATAGGAAAAGCAGCAATTTTTTTTTCCAATGTTGAAATATAACTTTCATCACCTGTGCAACTAGGCAAAATAGTGCTCAATCAATAACAAGCCTCTGTACTTGAAAAAGTAGATAGAATCTTCATCATTACTTACTCAACCTATTAATTGATTAAAGAAAAATTAGAATTTAGAAGAGTTATTGTGCATTGGGAAAATGCAAATTTTGCAATGCAAGAGAGAATATTTTGGCTGGTTCATTGATCCAAGCATTAATTGCTCTCTTTTCATCCAAAAGTGGCCCCAATACGGTGTTTTGCAAGATGGGTGGAGATCATGGTTTTTTTGAGGCAATTTAAGGCCCAATTGCCTCAAAAAAAATTGAGCTTCAAGCCTATAGAAAAAAGGGGGAATTTTTTTCAAAAATTGCCAAATTGCAATAATGAAAATTGCATTGCAGCCTAGGCTTTCATAAAATTCTCATCAAACTGAGAATTGATGCCACTATTTTATGATGAGACGAAGCCAAAAGCATTGTCAAAAAAGTCTATTGTGCCAACTTCTCCTTAATTTCATTATCAATAGCCATGGTATTGCAAAAATCCATGCATAGGGCCACCTTCAACTCCAAAAAAAATGGGGATGGAGCTAGCAAGTTACAAACCATTTTCAAAGAATGCCACACAACCATTGGTCAGAAAACCAAAAATAATAATCCTAGTGGAGATGCTCACTTAACCCCTCACCGCCCATGGAATTTTGGAGTATCTTAGAATTTGCTTGAAAGTGAACAAAAAGCTTGCATTTTGATCAATCTTATCAAATTTCTCTGAAGTGCAACCATACAAATTCAAGATAGACATGTTATAGATTGCGTAGGAAAAGAAATCTCAACTATATCACTTATGGATTGAAAGATTATAATGTTTGATAATGAGGGTGTTCAAATTGTGAAAGTGATTTGAAGTCTTTCAATCCTCTTTTTGCATCTCAAACCTAAAACTGAGGGTACCAAAAAAATATGAGTATGTAAAGTATAACATGCTTAACCCCAATCAATTTACAACTTCTCAAAATCTATTCTACAATTTTTTAAATTGAGTTTTTAATGTGATTTTTTCTCCAAGTTCTAGTGTACTTGAAGCTCATTTTCAAGAGCCTTCAACACTAGAAAGTGAAGATTTGCTATGGACACCCTTGCACAAAATCTTGAATAGAAAAATCACTTTAATTCATTTTCAAAATCAAACTTTTGATGCTGAAAATTAGACTTCAGTAAGAGTTTAAAAATAATAATAATTACTAAAAAAATCTTGTAGAAAGGTTGTACATCCTTGGATAAAATTCAAAGAAGCCCGATTTGGGCCCCTTGGGCAGTGTGGGGTTAAAGCATCTCCAGCCATACTAGAAAATAATTGGTTGGTGAGATTTTTGGATGGAAAAGGGAGTAATTGATTTATGGATTTTCTATAGTTTTTTTTAGTACGGCAAAAAAACTGTAATTTTCATGTGCAAGGTAGTTTTTCCTAATAATATGTTTTTTCTTTTACAATCAATTAGTTGAATAATCAATTATGAAAAAACTATATGCTTTTGTAAACATGGAAGTTTGTCATTGGTTGATCATAAATGTATCTAATTGGTCAGATGGGGGTTACAAGTGATCAACACTAGAAACAAAAAAACACTATAACACCATATTTCATAAATTGGGAAAAATGATATATTTTGGGACTTCTGAATTTTGCATTTGTGAAAATATTTTGACAATTTAGAGTGAGTTTTAAGACACTACACCATTGATGTATGATCTTAAAAAAATCATCATAAAATTCACTTTTAGTCACCAAAATATTTTGAAAAATGAAAAATGAAAAAGTCCTAAAATGTATCCTTTTACCCAATTTAACAAATATGGCATTCTATGTTCCCTAGCTTAGAAAGGATGAAGAAATAAAATGTGTACTTTGGAGTATTGGAGGACAAACACTTTGCTCAAAGTTCCATGCAGTATTTTATTAACGATAACCTCTCAACCATTGAAGGGCGGGAGTTTCGGAAGACAACCATTTCCAAGGAGAACAAAAACACAAGTGTAAAAACTAAAGGGATCTACTGTTACATAAAGAAGTAAGACTAGTGCTGCCACTTGTTTTTTACAAAAGGCCTTTATATTTTGGTGTGGTCTACACTTGAGTCTTGAGAGCATCTCTAGTGTTGCACTTCAGACTTGATACTTCAAAATTTTTGGTCTCCAACCTTGCACTTCAAAGATGGCTCTTGCACTTCAACTATGTCCCATACGTGATCATTAGATCACTCTTCACAAGAAACGTAGGATAAAACTCACTAAACTTAAGATGAATAGTGTATTGAAGGACCATTGCTTGACACAATAGGATGGAGTAGTGTTATTATTTTTTGTTTTTGTTAAGGTAGAGCAACTCACACCCCAGAATGCATGCATGTAAGGAAAAATTGGCTAAAATTGGAATCAATGAACGATAGGTGCATGTTCATCCAATATGTTTACTAATATAAGCTACATTCATCCAAAATTTGGCAAACCAAGCAACTAGTTGTTAAAGAGGAAGGTGACAATTTCATCCGATTGTTCACCCAAATTTCTTACTGTAATGGTAACCAGTATCATTTTGAGGGAGGATTTATGCCAAAATTTGCAAAAGAAAAAGGCTGGATTGAAGTGCCATGAATTTTTTTGAGGGACTTGAAACACTTAACATCATATTTGTTAATTTGGGAAAAACAGGTGTCCCACTTTGTACTCCACCTTAAACCCAAAAGTTACTTTAAACTAAATTCAAAGGTATCAGATTCAATCTGAGCTAGTAAGATCTTTTCCCTTGCAAATTCCTCCTCTCAAGTGAGGATACGTGTAAATTTTAGGACGCCACCTAAAACTTTCATATCAAAATCTGAAAATCCCAAAATGACCCATCTTTCCCAAATTAACGAATATGGCGTTACTTATCATCCATGCTTGAATGAAGTGTGGCAGACCCTGGCAGGGCAACTCTGGAGATGCTTTGACGCGGTCACCTGCTCTTCCGGCTGCCTAAAGCTTGGAGCCGCTTCTCCGAAGTTTTTAAAGTAAAATATGTTCCCGACCTGCCATTTCAGGACTCAATTTGCTTGCAATTGCTTTCCAAGTGGCTTTACTAGAAAGTCTTCATGCTAGCAAAGTTTCTCCTGGCAGCCCGCCAGCCTGGCAACCTCTAAAGGTAACTGGAATCCAAAGTACTTTACGGCCACTTTATATGAGGCGATCGGCATCTTTGAGTCCAAGTTGACTACCTAAAAGTTGGGAATTGGTAAATCCACCACACTTTTTGTTAAATTCATCACATTGCACACTATTGAGGAATTTCATAAAGGAAAGAAGGGTGAATTTCACCTTTACTGGATGATCATTTAATCCCTAAATTTGGTGTGTGTTTAGAGGCCCAAAATTGCTTCAAAATACTAGTCCCCAAAGCAAGGTCAAAATCTTCATTGAAACTTGCTTTTTAACAAATCCAGTTGTAGGATCTTTTGGTTAACATACACAAGTACATTGTCCCAAAATTTTAGAATGAATGTCCCCACCAATTGCAAGATCAATGTGCCTAAACTTCAAAATGTAGGCTTTTCTAGTCCTTCCAAAAGGTGAAGTTTTGTTTTTCAAACTTTTTAGAGAAAAACATGTATGTTGTATTTCTTGTGCACTTTTTGCAATATGTTGGAAAAAGGGTTGAAAGCATATATAAAAAATTTAACCAAAAAAAAAAAAAAGGACTCATTTTTACAAAATTTGTAAAGTGAAAGGTATTGATGAATGAAAGATATAACTAATATGCTAATAAGTTTTGGAAGAATTTGGAAATTGTTAATCCCAATGGTGAGAATGCTCTCGTAGACAATTAGTAACTTCAACTTTAATTTTAATTATAACTTGAATTGTTTTTGATATTGAGAGCAAAAGATAACTTTATATGTTTTTTCTACCTTCATTGCCCGCAAAAGAAAATTCCTTGTAACTCTTATCTCATTATTTGGAATTGAGTGATTCAATTGTTTTTGAGTAGGTATCAATCTATATAGTTCTATAAATAAATAAATAAATAATTAGAATATTTTTTGCTGCCCAATTTGACATTGAAACTGAAAAAACCTTCTAACTTTTGCATTACTTATTGGAATGGTATGAAATAAAGCTTCACATATAGATTATGATGAGTAGCATGCATCCTAAAAATTTCATGAAAAACTTCCAAATTATGAAGTCAATAGGGCCTACTTGAGTTCCCATAAAGCCCAAAGTGGGCTCCTTGGTCATTTATGGGTTGAAAATATTGGCAAACATGCCTATTCTAAAAATTGTATTTACTCTAGTACATGTAGAAAGATGCCGTTTGAACCCCTAAAGGATTGTTGGTCCTTTTGGTGGACAAATGGGATTTTGGGCATGTACCTATGGCTAAGTTACTTAGTGTGATTTTTTGAAGTTTTTATGGAAGATGGGGAATTCAAAGATCTACATGGACATCTAATTTTTTCTTCATTCCGACATTTATTGAAGAAGTTAAAAATGAAAATTTGGAAAATGGTGGTCGGTGGGCAGCCCAAAAACTTCTTTAAAAGTTCTGTTTTTTTTAAATAAAAATTTGAGGTTAGTTCTTTAGACTTACGTATATGTAGGAAGCTTTTAATCATTCAATTTTGCTTGATGAGATGAAAGTTATGAGAAATTTTAATTTGCGGGTAGGTATGGTTTTGAAAGACTCCACACCTACCTGCAAATTAAAATTTCTCATAACTTTCTTCTCATCGATCAGAATTGAATGATTAAAAGCTTCCCACATATATGTAAGTAATGCGTTATTTGTTAATTTGGGAATTTGCTTACAAAGTGGGACACTGGGATTTCTGAAGGTTTCCGTTAACTTTCAAGAGTACTCCTAAAACCGGTCCATGTGCCCTCACCTGAGAGGAGGAATTTGAGAGGGAAAAAATCTTAGTGGCTTAAACGGAATTTGATACCTTCGAATATGGTTTAAGGTAACTTTATGAGTTTAAGGTAACTTTTTGGGTTTAAGGTGGGTACAAAATGGTACCTCTGTTTTTCCCAATTCAACAAATAATGCATTAAGTCTAAAGAACTAACCTCAATTTTTTATTTTAAAAAAACACAAATTTAAAAAAAGTTTTTGGGCTGCCCACCGACCACCATTTTCCAAATTTTCATTTTTGACTTCTTCAATAAATGTCGGAATGAAGAAAAATTAAATACTCATGTAAATCTTTGAATTCCCCATCTTCCATAAAAACTTTAAAAAATCACACAAAATAGCTTACCCATAGATACATGCCCAAAATCCCATTTGTCCCCCGAAGGGACAACGGTCCTTTAGGGGATAACAAGTGGCCATTTTGGCCCTCAAGGGAGAGTTTCGTCCCTATTATTTTACAAAAACGTATCACAATTATGCCCTGACAAGTGGCAAGAGAAGCCCGACGGAGGGCCGCGTTTTTAGTGAATGACACACGATTCTTGTGCCGGGGCTCTGTTCCGGAACACTACTCCCAGTCCTCCTCCTCCTTTGCTGCGGCGAAGAAGAAAAGAAAAGAAAAAGAAGTAGATCAGGAAGTAGATCGATCGATCTCGGAAGTGTTTCTGAAGCCCCTGCTCTGAAAGCACACTGAGATGTAGATCTAAGTAGATCGATACCAGAAAACTTAAGTGTTGTTGTTTGCCATTTTACCGATGCAGCATGGAACTTCTTCTCCCATAGAATTCTTTTGAATTGTATTGTTTTGAGAGTGTTGCAAGAATGGCGAGCGGCAAGCTGAGGATGGTAGTGGCGCTGGTCGCCATAGCGATTGTTGTCGTCGTCATTGTTGATGCTACGGACCCCGACCTGGTGCAAGACTTCTGTGTGGCTGACAAGTCAACCAAGTTCTTTTTCAACGGGTTCCCTTGCAAGGACCCCGCCACTGTCACGTCCGAGGACTTCACGTACCGTGGGCTCCGCAACAAGGGCGACATGCTTACCGACTTCGGCGCACCTCTGCAGGAGGCCTTCGTCACCGAGTTCCCTGGCGTCAACGCCCAGGCACGGACCACCACGTTCATATCATGTTTTGCTTGTGTCACTTGTTTTCACTTGCTAGTAGTGTTATATAATTCTGAACTCTAAGATTGTTGCACTTGCTATCTATGTCAAGTTGTCAACGTGACTCAGTTGAACCACCGACCGAGAACTGACTGTTCATTCATTCACTCACTTCGGTGTAAAACCAGTGTTCCCTCTTTTCTATGTTTTTTTTCCCTAATTAGCTAACTTGGTACACTAAAACCCCTAAGTTCTTGTAACCCACGTATTCTA
The DNA here is from genome assembly GCA_963920765.1 of Ulota crispa. Lineage (NCBI taxonomy): Eukaryota > Viridiplantae > Streptophyta > Bryopsida > Orthotrichales > Orthotrichaceae > Ulota > Ulota crispa. Next base: position 26,646,168 of record OY987244.1, read on the forward strand.
ATCTAGTAACTTAGTTCATTTGATACAAACACATCAGGTTAATCTAGCTTCAAGGCATCGTGTCGTTGAAAACTATCAGAATTCCTCCTTTCTTCGCATTCATGAGTCTTATCCTTTTCCCTGGTTTGTCGTGAACTCGAAATTTACAGTCCAGAATTGTTGTGCCTTCGTGAGAGTCCTTCGGTCAACAACAAAAAGTACTTGTAAATAATGTCTCAGACTTTTGTTAGGATTGGCCGATCCATACTTTTTAGGACAGGCACCTTGAAATGCAAAATCTAGATAATGGTTCCAGTTGTCAACGCTAGATTTGTAGTTGAAAATCTCAAATTCGATGCTCTGAATCCTGTCAACATAATGAGAGATTGAAGTTCACTTTGCACATCAAAGTTACCGTTGCAAAACCAGTGCCGAGAAAAAGACGCAGGAAAAATGTTTCGTAATCTTCTGGTCACTCCAGGGATGGGTCTGTAGTTCGTTTTTAGTGTGTCTTTTTTGCTGTGGAGGTCACTAGGACGTATTTGGTAGCAAAATCCTGAGAGTGCTGCAGTTTCGGCTAACCTGCAAAAAAAACTGGACCAGGTGCAAATCTTTGAGTACGCAGGGGATGGCCTGGTGCTCTGAATTCTGTCAGTATAGCGAGATTGAAATTCACTCTACATATGAACGTTACTGTTGCAAATCTAACGTAGATAGACAGTGTTAGACAGTAAAAAAAATGTCGTTTAACCTGTTTGTTTACTGCTTAAGCTTACTAGAACATATTTGTAAGAGAAGGATATGTTCACACTTGGTGTTAGGATAGGTATTAGCAATATGAATGCAATCTAAAGGTGTGTCCAAATGCATATAATTTTCCTTGGCTTACTCCCTGAAGCCCAAGTGTGAACATACCTGAAGTTATCAAAATCCTGAGTGCTACAGTTTTCGCTAACCTGCTAAAACTAGCGCAAATCTTCATGTACGCAGGGGATGGCCTGGTGCTCAGAATCTTGTCAATATAATGATATTGAAGTTCACTTTACTTATGAACATTACCGTTGCAAAACCAACGTCCGATAGTCAGTGACAGGAAAAAAAATGGCTTTTAACCTGTTTGGATGTTTTGATACTAATATTGAATTGTTTGTTGTAGAAGCTACCAAAATCCTGAGTGTTGCAGTTTCGGCTAACCTACAAACAATGACTCGTGCATTTTTGGGGGTGTGATTGCAGGGGATGGCGTGGGCGCGTCTGGACTTCGCCTACCCAGGGGGACTGAACGTGCCGCACTGGCACCAGCGAGCCACGGAGATGCTGTATTGCGTCGAAGGCGAGATTCTGGTGGGGTTTGTGGACACGGACAACAAGCTGTGGTCGTCGGTGCTGCACCCCGGCGACGTCACTATCTTCCCCCGTGGCCTCATGCACTTCCAGCTCAACGTGGGTAAAACCGAGGCCTCCGCCGTGCTGGCTCTCAACAGTCAGAACCCCGGCAGATCCGACGTTGGGCCCAGCATGTTCGGCGCCGGCGTGCAGCACCAGATCCTGCAGAAGGCCATGGATCTCAGCCCCGAGATTTCCGGGCACCTGGGCGATTTCTTCCACACGCATCATCGTAGGAAGCCGAACGCTTCGTCGTCCGTCAGCCAAGCGGGCGGCCATGAGGAGCTCTGAGCTGGTTGGTTGGGATCTCACGTCGACACCTGCATGCATGGTTGTTATTTGCATAGTTGTTGTTACTACTTTGGGCGAGTTTAGGCCAAAGGACCTCCTGCATGGCTGTTACTTGCATGGTTGTTACTAGTTTGGGCGAGTTTCTAGGTCAAAGGACCTGCTTGGTTGTTACTTGCATGGTTGTCACTTTGGGCAAGTTTAGGTTAAAAGTTTTGCATGGTTATTACTTTGGGTGAGAGTTCAGGCCAAAGGACATGTATGATTGTTACGTGCATGGTTGTTACTTTGGACAAGTTTAAGTCGAAGGACCTGCATGGTTGGTACTTGCATGGTTGTGATTTTGGGAAAGTATAGGCCAAAGGATCGGTGGTTGGTTCAGATCAGGCGATATGGTTGTTCATGCTGGGATTAGGGTGCGGATGTAGGATTACATCTGTGCCATGTCTTCGAAAAACAAAAAAACAGCCTATGTTTATGCGTCGATCGTTTGTGCTTACATAGGATAGGATAGGCAAGTGGTTTAGGGTTGATCCAATGTGACAATCATGGTTGCCTGGCTGGCAATCTGGCATTGTAGAGACTGTATTATAATGTCTTTTTTTATTTCTTTAATGTCCTACTGTTTCTAGCCATGTGTAATGCTTCTGTGCTTCAGTAGAAAAACACAGTAAGTCGTTCTTTGTAACTTTTGTCTTTTCTTTCTTTCCTTTTTTGCATATTAATGAATTTCTTCATAACTGTTCTGATTAGCCATGTCCGCATGCAGGGATTTATGCTTTGAATTGAGGAGAGTGTTTGATGATTTGGTTATGAGAACAGCTGTTGTTTGATAGTAATACTCGATTGGGCTTAATTGATTGCTGAGGTTTGACAGAAGAGCTTCTCTTGCTCATGTTTTATTTCCAGTGAGTTTTTGAGTTTGAACACTAGAATTGTGCAAGAGTGGGAAGTTTGAGGCATGTGTGCTCATTAGGAGATGTTGTAAGTTGGTTATCTCATTGATAACTAGCTGGTCTACTTTCTTTCTCTTGATTGATATGTGACCCTGTTTATACTTTGAATGTTGAATTTATGTAAAGGAGCAATTATGTAATGCCTTTACCTTAACCTTGGGATCGTTCTCATCCTCTTACTACATTTATTACAGGGAATTGATATATACACACTTGACGTTTGATATATGCAGACGGTGGGCGGTAAGTTTTAGATATTTACTATCAGTAAGTTGAATTTGGAAAATTTGAATACAGATTTGGATTTGGAAATTTGGATTTAGCCATGTATCACAAAGGAGGTTACAATTAAACAACACCCAATGAAAAGTTTAGCTTTTTTATAAACAAGGATAAAAATAATAATTTCTCCCTATCCAAGCTTTTCCATTGACCATTGTTCAATTACAAATTCGTAACTTCCTTTGTAATTCTAGATTAAATCAAGATTTCTAAATCCAAACATGAATTTGAGTTTTCCAAATTCAGCTTATTGATGGGAAATATCCAAAATTTACCCCCGGGTGTGCATATATCAATTCCCTTATTGTAATGCCCAAGTTCATCTATCCTTGTATTACTTTTAATTTCCAACATTTGTAAAACACAGATTTTCAAAACTGTTCTTTGCGAGTAGCATATAATTTGAAGAAGGATGCAACAATAATCAAGTACTTTCTTCAGCTCACAAAAACAGCATGTAAACAACCGAAAGGTTATGAGGGGTTAGGAATAACCAACAAAGTAATTGAGGAGAGAAAATGCACAACTCCCAGAGCTTCTCATTTTGTTGAAAGGGAAAACCAATTGAAAAAGATGTTGTGATACCTTGTTATACTTGAATGGTCAGTTTAACCCTAGAACGGCCCTTGGGAGCTGAGTTACAGGATTGTATTTTTTGAAAATACCCTCACAATCGAACTGCTGAACAACAAGTTTCACCAAATCAGTATACGGTGGACATACGGTCACAGAGGGCGTTTGGGACGTTTAAAGGTTAAGTGGAATTGATGTTCCAAATTGAAATCTCATATTAACACTTGTACTAAACGTCCCATCACACATTGAAAATGGCAATATTCATGTGCCAAAAGGTGTGACATGTAGGTTGAACTTTAGTGCACAAACTAGGACTTACCCTGACTTTGGATTTAGGCACTGGGGCTTGAATTGCTGTGTGCCAAAGGATTTATAGCAAGCTAGGAGTGAGGAAAGATGATTGAACTATTTGGAAACTCTATTGTCAATGGCAAATGATGTATAATATACATCATGATTTCCACTTGTCTTCCATGCATTGACAAAGTTGGCAAATATTTGTGGTGTTTAACCCCTAAATGCCCATGGTGCCAGTTTCAAGTGTTAAAAACACCACATTCTGGTGTCGTGGGCATTTAGGGGTTAATGGTGTTGGTCATGCATGTTCCCATATTGTTGGAACAAAAGTATATTCAACCTATTCCATGCCGTTAAGGTAGGAGGTCCATATACCGACCATGTTCTAAATGCATCTCCTATCTAAGAACAAATGACATGTTTCTTGGAATATCTATTGCCATTGATGAGGTAGGTATGCTTAAATGGACAATTTATGGACCTCCTACCTTGGAGAGAAAAAGAAAAGACATGAGAAGCATGATGCACGATTCAAAATGAGGAAACGACATGCCTAAAAATTGGTAAAATTTGGCAAGATTCTCTTCTTCCATAAATCATAGGGCCAACTTCCATGCTACATATGAATCAAAGAACTTGAAAACCATAAAGGAGTTACTGAGTCATGTATGAAAGTGTGTTAGAAAATAACATATTTGAAAACTAGACATGATGGTCAAGTTCAACAAATTTCTTTGCAGGAATCATTAAAGTTTTGGACTTTTGAGTTTCCCAAAATCAAAAAACATTTGTTGCCATGGCTGATTTTGAATGCAACATGGAAGTTTGTCCCTTAGAGCATCTCCACTTGCACCCTGAAACAATGAGTTAGGGATCGAAGGCTTTTTGATGAGACAGGAGCAATTAATGCATGGACTTCACAAAATGTTTTCCTTCGACTCCGGCAAAACTTGCATTTTCTCAATTTATAACAAATTTTTCAAGTACTAGCTTTTCTTCTACAAAAAACAAATTGAATAATCACTAATAAAGAACCTGTTTGCTTTTGCAAACAAGGAGACTTGTCATTAGTTGAACATTTATTCACCTAGTTAGATGGGACAAGTGGGATGGGAGAAACAAGTGAACATTGGAAACAAAAAACACTTTGTGTTTTCTAGTAGTTCAAAGATTTTGAGGTTGTGTGGAGATGCTCTTATGAGCCAAATTTTTCAATTGTTTTTCATTCCTGAAATATCATAGGCTTCCATTCACGGGTACTCGGCTGAACTTCTTCACTAACATGCAAATCCTGATCCTCCAAGGATCAAAGTTTTCTATTTTAAGAGTAGGATCGTCCGCACCCTTTAAAGTTGGTTTTAATTTTAGGTTGTGCAACAGACACCTTATGAGTTTAACCCTTAAACAATGAAGTGGACAAAAATTGCCTGCGGGGTATACATTGTGCCAGTGCAACCACGGTGACCGGCCCCAACGTTCAAGGGTTATGAGGCTTTGCATTGAGAGAGGGGTGGTTTGGGTTTGAAGGTTGCCAACAACTGTGTTTGTTGCAACGGTCGCAAACTGAGTTTGTCCTTTAGAAGTTTTTTTTACTAAAGTCTCAACATAACAATCAACAATTGCCCATCTTGCAAGAAGGCTCTTGCTAAGCATTGTGTGAGACCCAAAGGATAAAGTGAAAAATAATTTGTTTGACAAGCATACAAAAAGCGTTTATTTTCATTTTTGAAATCTGAATCTTTAGCCCTTAAATGCCGAGGCAGACATTTATTGTCTGCTAGCTTCAAAAAAACACTATGCTGCACAGAAAAAAAGTAGTTTTCGTTTGATTTTTCTTTAGAAGTGACCATACACACATTAGCCACCATGTACGGTACAAAACAACCTCACAAAACACATTCATATTTTTATATGATAATTGTGAGAAAATTTAGAAACACAGTGTTAGGTCCCATGCTACCCTTCCTACCATTTTCGTGAGGGCACCATACACTGTTGACTTTTGCAACTTCAGGGAACAATCTAATAAGGTGGACACTTACTCTCAACAATGAGAGAACTGTAGCCGGGCTGATCACGGTGACCAGCCTGGCGTTTAAGAGTTAAAGTGACATAAAAATTACATTGGTTCAAGAAACCCTCCTTGTTGAGTAGGATGGTTTTTACACAACAATTGACGAAAGAAATGAACTACCAATTCCTACCACATAGGAAAACAACATCAATGTGACCAAAGAAAGAGTATGTAATTGTGACATTGAAATCGTTACAAGCCAAAACATGGTGGCACCAAAGATTTCAGAATTGGACTGAACAAGGCTCGAGTGTCAACGTACAGTAGTTACCTTGTGCCACTGAAAATAGCGTGATGAGCGGTGTGTGACACTCACTACTCTCAGAGATCAGCAGCCCCCGTTCACCTTACATGCATGCCAGATCACTACACTGAATATTGCATTTAGGTTGCCCATACTAATTTCTTGACATTTTACATTATATAAATGCTTAGTGTTGCTACAGTAATTTTCATCAATAATTAACCTTTAAACGCTAACAGGGACACGTCCTCTGGCCACCAAAAAACAAGCTGAGTTACAAAAAAAAGTTGTTTTTCAGCTAAATTTTTTGTAGAAGTGATCATAGACATATGGTGCATCATGGAAGGCAAAAAACAATCTCAGCAAATACACTCATATATTTTGATAACCCAAATTGTGAGAAGATTCAGAGACACGGTGTTAGGTCCCATGCTGCCCATCTTGCACTTTTCATGAGGGCATCAAGCACTGTTAACTTATGCAACTTTAAGAAACAAAATTTTAATGTGTGGGCACCTACCACACCATTGTAGAAACCACTGTAGAGGGCAGGCATGGCCACCCATCCAACACTTAAGGGTTAAAGGACCTGACAACAACAAAGTTGCTGAAAAACAAACTAACAACAACATTGAGGTTGTAAATCGTATGAAATCTTAGAATCTAGAGAGTTGCATGCACTTCCAAGTGGTCAAGCAAAGGGTCATGAGTGGTCAAGCAAAAGTCATGAGGTAACTTTCCTTGGTAAGGCAACCTAATTGTTAAGGTAACTCAAAGAGACCTAGTGGTCACGAATCCACAAAGCATGGGTGCACATACTTCAAACATGTTTCTCAGCATATAGTTCGCTAGAGAATACTAAAGATCTCAAGTGTGGCGCAACGTTGAAAAGAGGTTTGAAATAGAGTCAACAGGATCACGTGTATTCAAATCTGCAATTGGTGAAAGCAAAACTACTTGAGTTCAATCGGAAAGTACAAAGACAACACACCTTAACTGGTGCAAGAGAACCATCGCAAGATGAGCAAAGGCGAGAGTTGTAGCGTTGTTCTGGTTCAAGGCATTTTGTTTCTTGCTCACCCTGAATGAATTCAAGGTTCTAATTATATTCGTTGATCCAGCCGAGTTCAAGCGTCTCATCTTTGTGGCACCGACACCCGCACGTCTTCACCGTCCTGCAATGCGACATGTGTAGATGACAATAGCACTTCACGCACCACCTCTTCGAAAAAACCAAGCAGTTGCAACATTCCGTTTTATGGCAGTGGCATTTGCACTTCCTTGAGCAGACGCAACCGCACTTCCGTTGCAAGTGACAATGGCAGTCGCAGCTCCCGTACGCATGGCAGTAACAATCCCACGGATCTTCCTTCCGTCGAGGGGGGCGTCGAGGAATGATATCTCTCTTCCCGCCTGCCACATAGCTCGGACTGATTGTGGCCCATCTAGTTTCCATGTACTCGAGCTTGTCCATATAAAGCTGGTTCTGTTGCTCCCCTTGGCCGAAATAGAACAATGGCCAGAAGACGTTGAGTTGCTTCACGTCGCGGTCCTGGTACACGAGCAGCCTCGCTCCATTCCGTCCTTCCACCGAAAAGATGCTGTCGAATTGGTGTGTGATGGCTCCGTAGATGTGCTTCATTCTGGAGGCCCAGGGTCGAACCAAATTCGGTCGTGTGCGGAAGATCTGGCCGAATTCTTTAAGCACCCTGTCCAAGAGGATGGGCAACCAGACTCGTAGGTAAGCAGGGGCGGCGACGAGCTGCAGCTCCGCTCTCCATCGAGGACACATGAACTCTTGCAACCGGGCTGTCTCCAGGGCGTCCCACGATTTTTTGAAGAATGTCTGCTTCGTGTTGCAATTGAGCATCTGTGCTAGCCATATGTGAGAGCAGAATTTCCTTCCGCTGGCATCCGTGCCCGCCTGAGCGCACAGGCGGGTCATGGTGCGTCATCGCCAGAACTGCATTATAATAAAAATGAGGAATGCCTGTCAGTTTTTAGTGAAGCCTGAGGAAATGCATTTGATGTCCTAGGATGAAACCAACCCTAGCTTCCCTTGGCAGTGAACATTTCACGAATGCCATGGACCTTTGCTTAAATTGCCAGGTCTGCAAATTTGCATCATGATTGAGATAAACTTAAAAGTTTGTCTCAAGAGCCACACAAGACAGCTACAGCATCCACGTGACACCGTTGGCAACAAAACCAGAGCACATAACTCTCAAGCCGGACCGCTTCAAACATAACACAAGACACTACAGTAAAATATGGACATGGCTTCATGCCTCTACTACAATAAGGTCAATCGCATCAAAACTGTTGGATAAAGACAGTATTGAAACAAAAAACGAACATGGCCATGGCAGTCGTCCCCAGTCGAAAATCACAGAAGAAGGTGATTAGAAAGTTACCGTAGAAAAGCGCTTATCAGCACGCGCAACGAAATCGACAACTTCTTAATAAGAACAGCTCTGGGAAGCTCTGCAAACAACTCCTCGGTATAACAGTTTATCTTGACGCCATTTGATTCTCAAATTCAATCCAACTGAATACACTGCCGAGCACTGCCAAAAAACAAAAGCTCAAGAATACCTTTCCTGTTCTTGCAATCACAGGCAGCCACAGGAATAAACTTCAAGTCAAACACTACCAGGTTCGAGCGCCTCCAGGAGATATGAGTCCGAGAACATCTCAATTGCAACCGTTGCCCTGTGAATTAGAACTCGCAATCGCCCACTGATACTGAATAAAATTCAGCTTAAGACTCTCTTACAATAAAAGGACAGAAAATTCCTTCATCTAGCAACAAAACTGCATTTAGACAAGTAAAAAACCTAATTAATTGCAGTACACTCAGACCGTTTTGGTAAAAACTCTCAAATGACATTCTGGAAATCCTGCACACTATTTACGCAATCCTTAACTGTAGCACATTTGTCACACAGTTAAATAATCTCATAGTCCATATTTTGAAACCCAAAGCAATCAAAGAAAATAGGGATAGCATGTAACATCGTCCTGCTCGACAGGAAGCTCGTTTCCCCAGGTTTGTGTTCTCTCACCAGGCAGCCGTGTCGCAGGTAAAGGAGAAGTTAGTTGCCGGCTGGCAACTGGAATTCTGATGAAGATCTCCTCGCATTAGGCGTCGTTTCAAGCTCCATCATTCGAATCTGTTGAAGCTACAATGATTGGCACCAATAATCGTCCTTGTTCACTAGTCCCATTGAAAGTTCTTACTAAGTAAGAGTAGGCTATCCAGATGAACTACTAGCGCCATTCCTACGACCTCGCGGTAGAGCACCCTCTAAGTCGTACTGGTACTCCGAACCTGATGGAGTGATACAATATTCTCAAGATAGACCTGAACTTATACTTTGACAAACCATCGTATACACCTTGCGTCTGAGGACCTCAGCCCTCCAATCTTGCAAGAATACGAGTGCCAATCATGGCATCTATACTAAAGCCCATGGAAATAGTAAGTGAAAAAAATATTGAAAATGTAATGGAATTGAAGAAATATATCCCACACCAACATAGATCCGTAAAACTCGCAGCAGAAACCACCAGGGATAGAAGAGGAGCTTAAGCAATAGTAGCGGAACATAGAAGATCGATCTTATAGCTGAAAGGAAAACATTGAGCAACAATCACAGTCCGGAGTCTGGACTATGAAAACTAGCTTGGCCGAGTATACTCCACATCACTCTTTATTTCTGTTGATAAAGAGCTGTTAAAGCACACCTGGATTTGATCCGGCAGAAGTCAGGAACGAACTCAGTGTTTTCCTCACGACTTCAGATGCAGCAAAAATGAGGCCACTCTGTAGCTGTTAGCTATTTCCGCGGGGAAGCATCACAGAAGTATCATCATTACCGTGGCCAAGGTCCTAAAGAAGTAAAAGGAACACCTCTAGTACTAAGACCTACTCCTAATTGGCTCTAGCTTGGCTCCTCTCAATAGGTGAGTAGGATTTCCTAAGTTGTAGAGCCATATCTTGGCGAGCACTGCATCGAAACAATGTAAAAATCATCAATTCTTGGGTGAAGGTTCCATCTCGGAGAGCTGCCAAATTGCGAGCTCCTTGTGCTACGTGATGAGAATGGAGAAACACATGAGCATACCGACTTCACATCGCGGGACCTGCACCAGCAATGCAACAACTTGCAGAAGGAGCTTTCTTCGGATATGCATGGATTGTATGAACACGCCTCTTTCACCTGATATGATTTAGACATTGATTAACTGGTTGTTAATCAATGCGTCAAGAAGCAGACAAACAAAGTCAAAACCCTTGAAATATGTTGAGCAACCATTAAAGACATGCAGAGTTAAAATGCAAGGCGTACACAAGTAACAAAATTGATCTGTTACGTTCACATGGTTCGTTAGGCTTGTTCACATAATCGGTCACCAATTCTAGAATCGAGAAGCTATAAAATGAGTTGCCGAGTTTGTGCATAGTTAAGCCGAAAGCCATATCTGTACTCGGGCTTTCAAAAAAATTAAGCAAGATTAAATGTTATCGGATTGCTGTCAATCAACACTGAACGAACAAGAAACCTTAATTCCTAAACAAGAAAAATACCGTTGGTTAACAAGTGTAAGTACCAGTCAGCTACTAATGCTTTACACGTTACAAATGCATGAGTTAAGACTTGTGTACATCCTCTATATCACTCGAATGTGCAACCACTCAATCCATGAAGAATCGACGATCCATAAATGTGCGTGTCCATATTCACCCTTGAAACGAGCAGGAACCGTAAGAGAGAGAGAGAGAGAGACTCACCGAAATTGAGAAAAAACAACAGATCGATTGGAGTATACGATAGCGCCACAACGTCCAAATCGATCTCCAACCTATGAGCGATAATAGCATGAAAGACTGAAATAATGAATCTTTAAGACCTCGATACAAATAAGATTGTCGATGCTGAAGCACATCCGGCTGATTGGACGTTGCACTACAGTCAACGAATCTCAACGATTGAGCGTCAAATACCTTCTGTGTACAGCGAAAGAAAATGAAAATAAATTGCAGTAGCCTAGTCTCGGATTTCAATACGGCCAGAGCACGCTCAAACTAATTCCCTTAACAGATCTAAGACAATCTGAAGCAAACTGCAAAGAAGATCGACTCTAAAACTAAAAAAGATTTTCAAGGAAAAGGAGAAGTACATCTGACAAGATGATCAAGTGAATAGACAGAGCACCATCCATAAGCAGGTGAAAATAGTCACCTGTCCCTTTAAAGTAGCTGAGGAGGCATTCGGATCGTCAGGTCGATCCTGAGCAACTCTGCTCTCCATAATCAGCATCAAAAATATTGATCTTCTAAACTTTTGCTGTAAACTAGCTGCATCCACAAGCGCTTTCTTATACAAAGCTGTTCTCTGCCGCTCGGGTCCAGCATTTGCGTACTTAAGAATTGCAGAGGAACTTAAAAGGGTGACATCATTTCCAGGAAAACATAGATCTGTCACGTAGCGCTCCATAATCAGGTCCGTCGTGTTCTCATGGTCTGCATTCGATATCACCTACTCAAAAATCAATAATAGAATTTAGTGATCTCCACAACCTGAATATGTTTTTGAGTCCAAAAATTGATTGAACAACAGAATATAACGCACAAATATTAAAATTCTCAATCACATCCTGAAACCATTTCGATTTGGCATCCTAAAAGTAATCGTTCCCGGATTAGGACCGCGGCATCGATCAATTCCTACCAATCTTCTGCAACCTAAAATAGCAAAGCTAATGAAACATCGAACGAGAGTATCATCAATCCGACTACAACCTGCGAATTCGAAACTTTATTTCCAGTGCTAAGAGCTCCGAGCAACTCCGCAATTTAAATCTTCAATGACAATTCCAAAAACTAGAATCAACCAAATCTTTCAAATCCTTGGGAACAAAACCGAGGGACCTCCAAAAATTACCAAACCTCAATGAGCTTACTCCTTCCACAAGAGCTTCCCCAAACAGAGGGAAAAATATCAACTCTCGTACGACCACTAAAACACAGACTCTCTCCAAATGCTACAAGAAGCGGAAACTCTGAGATTCCTATGAACTTGAATGCATTAAATGTAGTCACAACGAGGAGCTTTACTATAATAAACTTCCAAGTAAAGCCAGAAGATCCTGTTCTTCACTGTTTATCAAAGAGCACTGCAGATGAGATGCTCCAAGGAAGGATCGAGTAAAAAAACAACACGTAAAGGCACAAAATGTGCAATGATTACTACCAGCACACGAAGATGATGTCACAAGTAACTCCTCAAATGTAAGGAGGAACATTGTGCGCGCACATTCAAAAAACTCAGCAACTCACTCCTCCAACACACAGTGCAATTGCGACGAGCTCATCGCAATTTTGTTGATACCAGAGTTGGTCCTAACACAGAAGCTTCAATCTTCGTAATAAAACACAAAATCTCTGCTTCACGTAACATACCAGAAGAAGCGGGAGCGTCCTAAGATCTCGAGTGTATCAAACGTATTACAAACGGGTAACACTACTCAAATAAATTTCCAAGTGAACGAGCAGCATCCTGCTCTCAGAGAGCTCTTAACTGATGCGAGTGAGATGCTCCAACACACGTCATTATACCTTCGAGGAAGAGATTCCAGTCCGAACAAGAAGACTACAAGCACCCCGGGAAGGCCAATTCTGCATCAAATCGACAATAAACGACGAACACCGGGGATCTGCTTCCTCCTGTTCTCTCGTCCACATCGAAACCGAAACACTGTTCCAGTTCCACATTGCCCGAATGATAATAACAACAACAAGACTCCGCCAACGACTTCTGACCAAACCACCATTCTCCTCACGACACTCTCTCACATTCCACACTTCCACATCAATCCACTTCGCTACTAAGCTCCTCCTCAACCACGTCCTCTCAACGACGAGCGCTGGAAAAGCTGGAAAAGCTGGAAAAGGAGAGTCTCGTCCAAGCATGGCAGAAGCGCCGGCAACACATTGCCGGAGCTTCTGCAACGACCGTACGCGACATAAGCTTAAGACCAGAGGCGTCATGCGCATGAAGCAGTGCCATTCCGGGTCCGTTAAACCAAAAGGGAGGAATGATAACAACGACAAGAGGAGGGACGAGCGTCAGTAGTAGCGAGAGTAGTAGAGCCTCCACGCCCATGCGACGTGACGATCGCAGTGGAAACCCTACGAGAGCATCGCCCCGCTCTTTTTGTATGAGAGCGAAAGGACGACAAGTTCCGCCCAGAATCTGGCCTCCACAATGGCACGCCCGCCATTACTACAGTCCGTCCCCTTCGTGGCTGTTTTGGTTCCCGAATCCTTTGGAAGAGCATCCCCGAGGAGGGGAGGTAGTAACTAACTTAACCCCTAAGGACCAAGCAAAGTTTTCACCAAAAACTCTTCAAAACCGCCATGTTTAGAGCATCAACCAAATTTGAAAACATAGGATCTTGTAGAAGAATGGTTTTAGAAGATGTGGAAAAAATTTTCAGAGTTTTCCATCACGTGGATTGGAAGTTAGAATGGTTTGAATATTCAAAAACGTCTTGTAAAAAATTGGGCAACTACCTTTCAAAAAGTGAAATTCCTAAGGAAAAAAGGCCATGTGGGTGGTGCTTCTCTAAATTCCTTATTCCACCTACGTAAAGTACATGTCAAAAAAGTTTTAAATCATTTGGAGTTGTATAACATATGGAAAAATATTAGTAAGGAAAAAGAAGTAGAGAATGATTCAAATCACTAAATTGTTAAGAACTTAATTATGGAAATGAAAAATGCCAATCCCAATGGTCATAATGTTGTCATAAACAATGTTCATCCTTTAGTTTTGTTTTTTTTCCAAAATGTTGAAAATTGAGTAAAATAAAGGACTTCAAAGTTTAATTTGGAGTAGAGAATCCATAACTGCCCACAAACAAAAAATCCTCATAACTTTCATCTCGTTGATCCAAACAAAATGATTCAAAGCTTCCTACATTCACATAAATCTCCTAAACCAATTTTAAAAATTTGTTTGTGAAAAAAGTGATTTTTAAAAATCTGCCGAGGCTGCCCGCCGAACGTAAAAAACAACATATTAGGCTATAAATTTTTACTCATAATTCCAAATGTCATGAAATTTAGTGCATATGAAAGATAAACCTCGTCCCCACATTCTATTAAAATTTCAGCATGAAATATGAAAAGCTCCAATCACAAATACCTGCCCAAAATTGCTATGTTTCTTAAAAAGGGGGTCTGGTCCTTTAGGGGTTAATAACTACACCAAATAGTGCATTTAGGTTGTCTTAACAATTAGGTTGCCTTAGGGCATCCCCAGTGCAGCCGTAAGAGAGGCAAGGCGGGCAAAAGCTTATGCAGTGCTTTAAACCGGACTTGAACAAAAACATGGGCTCCAATGCAACAGTTAAACCATACTGCATTTTTCAAGGCTCCCCGCATAAGAGCCCCTCCCCTACAAATTTTCACTATTTGGAGAGTCGTGCATACCACTCCAGCTTTGACTCTGATGCAATTTCAAGGAATTTCAGATACTTCTGACATGAATCTACCACACATAAGCACTTAAAAAAGATATAAACTATTAAAAACTCATGTTTAGTGTGTGTCAGATCTAGTTTGCATTGGGGCTATTGTATTGGGGAAATGGCCCTGCTCTATATCTCACTCCAAGTCAGACACTAGTTGACACACTTTCCGTGGCTAGAATCGCGGCTAGATTGGGGATGCCCTTAACAATTAGGTTGCCTTAATAATTGGGTTGCATTACCATGGAAAGTTATGTCACTACTCATCACTTGGCCACTTGGAGGTGCATGTAACTTCTTAAATATTAGGATTTCACATGGTTTATAACATGGACACCAATAATTTGTCATTCTAGAGCTGTATTGTTATTGTCAAGGTCCTTCAAAGTGACTTATTGCAACAAGTATTGCTGAAAATTACGATTAGAGCAATAAATTTTTAAATAGTGTAAGATGTCAAGAAATTAGTGTGGGGCAGCCTAAATGCACTATTTAGTGTATACCAAATAGTGCATTTAGGTTGCCTTAACAATTAGGTTGCATTACCTTGGCAACGTTACCTAGTGACTCACCCTTGGCCACCAGTAGGGGCATGCAACTCTCTTTATGCTACAATAATTTTTTATTTTATTCACAATTCTAGCTTCCCTACTCTTTGGCTTTGATGCTTGTTGCTAAGCCCAACTTCTCCTTCCTTCCTCGATTGTTTACCACAATAACTATTGACAAAAATTATTGTTGTCATGGTATATATATGAATAGTGTGAAATGTCAAGAAATTAGTATGGGGCAATCTAAATGCACTATTTGGTGTAGTAAGACTCCTACAAATTTTGAAGTGAATTATCAATTACACCACAAGTTATTGTCCACTCTATCTATATATCTAAATATATGTATATATGAATTTATTCATTTTTTATTTGTGTCCTAAACCAAATAACTAGGGAATTTTGAACCAAAACCAACCACAATTTTGGTGCAAATAGAGTAGCAATCAATAGAGCCATTTGTTAGTCATATTAGTCATAAGGTGATTGAATAAATGACAAATATTTCACCAGAATGAAAACTCATTATCATTAATGATGTTATGGTAATAAAAAAGAGTGAGCCTTAATAGAATACAGTACACTTGCGATTATATCAAATTCAAAATTTCAAAGTCAAAGAAGTATTTTTCATTGCGAACCTATAAAACACAAAAAATCCAACAACATATCCTATCTCTTCATTTATAATTGATTTGTAAACATCAATGTCTACAAACATAATACATGAGTTTCCTTGTTTTGCCTCAAGAGGTTTTTTAGAATTTTTACATCCCTTGAAGATGTGAGGTTTTGCACTAAAGTATACAAGTAAATCCCCCAATAAACCAAGGAGACCTAGTGAAACATGGAGCCTAAATTTTGAAAGATTTATGTCCCTAGATTTTGTTTTGTTCACACAAGTGTATACACCGTCATTTGGAGAGGAATTTGGCTTTATCAATTAAAATCTAACATTTCTCATCTTTGACATGTTTTTCACTAGATTGCACTAGATATTTCTTGTATTTATACTATAATATAGTATAGCTAAAAATTCATGTAAATTTGACCAATTTTTAGGCTGTAGTTTCAAATCCAACCAATTCTTTTCAATTTCAACCGATTCATAATACTTTAAACGCCAATTCTCCTCAAACATTGGTGTCTTATACATATTATGTGAATGGATAGGAAACTATTTTCATATGCAATTAATTCAAATTGATAATGCCCAAATTCCAAATAAATTGGCACGTTGTCGATGACCACACATGTTATTGTATATTGTGTGACACTTTGAGAATAATTGTTTCGGTACGTTATGTTGTGAAAAATATCTGCCCCAAAATAGCGAATAATCACCACGGAATTAAAATGTTGGGGGTCCATCCCCCCACCTTGGAGTTTCCCCATCATTCCATTGCCTCATGTCCATTTGATTCCAGGCCAAGCTCAAAGTCAACCTTGATCCTCACGAACTATAAGGGAGAAAAAAACAATAGAACCCATGGGTATTTACAATCAAGTGAGTCATCACTTTTTGGACGCAATCAAAAAAGTAGAATTCAGGGTGCTAAAGTAACTGGGAAATAGCTGGGAAGAGAATGTGCTCCCGAAAGGAAAGGTGAAATGCATTGAGATTCCCAAAATGCATTACTGAGCCTATTTATGGCAACCGTGGAAACACAAGACATCAATATGGCTTATGTTGTGTCCATGTATGCAGCAAGGCTATGTATTAGTTTGATGCTTTCATTAAAAACATTGGTATCATTGGTGAGGGAATAAAGCATGCTGGTTATTGTAACATAACACAAGAAGAAAATGTGTCCTAAATGATTGGTTCACAGCAATTGGAGATGTTCTAAACAATTGTAATGAGTCATTTCAAAATCATTGTATAATTCTTGTGAATATTTGTAATTGTTGTGGACTTGTGGTTTGGGACACATTTTTCTTTTTGTGTAAAGTCGTTTACAGTTGAAATCAATTTTGTTCATGGTGCAGAGTTGGAGGCTGTTCACAATATGTCCCACATTTGGTCTACATAAGTTCCACCTCAATGTGAGATCCCAACTTAGTTAGATTATTGAGGGTAAAAAGAAAAAGGTAAAATTATAAATAGGGTCACGAAAATGAAAAATATTACAAATAGAGGCACAGTTTTAAAATTATTACAAATAGGCGCACAATTCCAAGATCCCTTCACTAAAATTTCCTTAATTAGGATAGATTTAGAGAGGTTTTTAAGGTCTTTGGAAGTTGGCTAACATTTAATGTGATGTATCTAAATCAATCAATGTCCATACCAAAATTTTACAAGAATTTACAACAAAAAAATGAAATTGTGCACCTATTTGTAATTATTTTGAAATTGTCCCCCTATTTGTAATATTTTTTTTCATTTTTGTACCCCTATTTGTAATTTCCCCAAAGGAAATTTAAAGAAGTATCAAAGAAAGCCATGAATATTTCATGCAAAATATTGGTGGGACTTGGGTTGCAAGTTGGGTTTAGTATAATGGTCAATCCAAACCTTGAGAGAAGTCCCGCCTTCTTTGACTTAGAAACTTCCAAAAAGTGTTGCCATGCAAGTAATCAAGACGTGGGACATATGACGTATTGTACATGGCTCTAACTTTTGACTTTACACCAATTAGATTCTTGAATTTTAGTGAGATGCAAGATGTGGGACATAGTGTGAATCGCCCCTTAGATCAAAGTTATAAGTCTGTACAATTAATTTATTATTACTTTTTTCCAAATTACAATGATTTGTAGGAGTTGTGTTTATTCTTTTGAAATAGTGTTAAAATAAAACTCCTAAATGCATAGGGCATTTTGACTTCAATGTTTAAGCTTTTGTATAAATAATCATAGTTAAATCTGAGGTGTGAGCATTTAAGCAATCATTTACAATGAACCTAGTATATTTCAACATTTGGATCAAAGTTCTTCTCCCTCATGAAAATTGTAGAAACTATGAAATTTGATGTCCTTGTTTTCCTTTGCTCTTGCTTGGCATCTTCTAACTTCTGGCTAGGTTGTTCAAATGCTTTTTTAGAGCTTCATAAATGCTCTTACATACAATGTGGCTTGTTTGTGTTGTTGCACTAGCTAGTGAGCATGTTGCCTATTTGCATTTGCTTAGCCACATTTGTGCTAACCTCTTTGCAAAATGCGTGCGCAAGATGAAGGCAATTCTCAATGATTCTTTGTAAACCACAAAACCAAGAAAAAAGGAATGCTTTAATCAATTACTACAACTGTGAAATTTATGTAAGAACTATGAATACCTTCATTAGTCATTATATCAAAGTACTTGAAGTCACCTTCAAAGATGGCAATCACATTGGAATGGATGAAGAAGTAAAATTTATTTTTGGAGTACTAGGGGACAACCACACTGCTTAACCTCTAAATGCCCAAGGCCTTTTTGAACTTCTTGGCAATTTTAGGAAAGTGAACAATCGACCAACCTTTTCATAAGTCTTGTCAAGTTTGTTTAAACTATAACCATAAAAATTTATAATTGACATGTTAGAGATATTACATGGAAAAAGAAAACACAACAATATCACTTACAGTTTGAAAGATTTATAACATTTAAACATGAGGGTGTTAAAATTGCAAACGTGACTTGAAGTGTTCTAATCTTTATTTCACATGTCAAATCTAAAAATATGGTCATCAAAAAAAATATGAGGTTTAAGGTCATTACATGTTTAACCTCAACCAATTAACAGCTTTCAAAATCTACTTCTGTATCTTTTTTTAAATGGATTTCTAATGCGGATTTTTCTCTAAGCTCTAGTGTATTTGAGGCTCATTTTCAAGATCTTCCAACACTAGAAACTCAAGATTGCACTAGATACCCTTGTACAAAATCTTGAATAAAAAAACATGAACATTCATTTAGAAATTGGATTTATGATGTTGAAAATAAACTTCAAAACAAACTTGTGTTCAAAAGAGAATACCAAAAGTAGTGATTTGATAAGATTTCATTCGTCTTCAAAGTTTTGCAAACACCCAGATTGGGTACCTTGGGCATTTAAGGGTTAAGGTTTCATTCATTGTTTTACTAGAGATAACATTTCCACCTTTCTAGGATAGGATTTTGAGAGCACCTGCACCCTTACACACAATCACCAACTTGCCAAATGTTCACATCTATTTTTGAGGAGTCCTCAAAATTCTTGTCCCCCACCCTTGCTCTTCAAATGTTCCACACAATTAGTTAATTGACCAATCGTCAAGTGGAGTATAGAATAAAGATTACTAATTTTAAGATGAATAGTGATTTCAAGGGCCGTTGCTTGACACTCTAAATTTGAGTGTCAAGAGAATGTATTGCAGGACCCTCAACACTTGTCATGTAGATATTGCATGTGGCAAGACCTTGAGCATGTAACTGTGCAGATGCTCAGATGATAGTTTCTGAAATCTCTAATAAAGTTTGTTTCAAATGGAACATAAACATGAGTGTGAAAGTTCAAGAAATACACTTTTAGACAAAGAAAAAAGTAAAACCACTTATTTTAAACAAAATATTGTTTTGAAACAGCTTTTTATTTTAGTATGACCTGGTCTGCAGTGCTGCGGCTTCAGTGTAGGGTTTATAAAGTGCACAGCGCATTCCCTCAAGAGTCAAGATACCCTCACACTCAGTTCTCCAAGCAGAGCCCATCTCGCAGTCAGCTAAAGATATGTTCACACTTGGTGTTAAGAGGAGTATCAGCAATATGAATGTAGTCTACAGGTGTGTCCAAATGCATCTAATTTTTTTTTGCTACTACCACTCTTAACATCAAGTGTGAACATATCCTAACGTTTTTTGGGTAATTTTTTTGCCCACATATTACTTCAGTCTTACTACAGTTATTTTAACCCCTAAACACCCATGAGGACATTTTTTGTCCTCTGGCCCTGAAAAACAATTTGTAAAACAAAAAAAAGTTGTTTTTCATCTGTTTTTTTTCCAAAGTGACCGTAAACACGTGATCCATCATGGAAGGCAAATAACAATCTTATCAAATATACTCGTATTTTTAAGTAACCCAAATTGTGAGAAAATTCAAAATCACGGTGTTGGGACCCAAGCTACCCTTATTGCAATTTTCATGAGGTCAACATGCACTATTGACTTTTGAAACTTTTAGAAGCAATACTATTGGTGCCCATCAACCAAAACACTATTGAAGCTACAGTGTAGGCAAGCCACGGCCACCTAGTGGTCCTTTAAGGGTTAAACACTAAGGTAGAAGCACCTTAATATGACACTATTCATTTTCGGACACCTATAAATGAACCTGTATTTGAACCATCAGGTACCCAAATCAGACATGCCAGTCAACTAAAGCTCTCACCATAGTTGAATATTGAAACAAAAATTGTGTAGGTGGTAACATGTGGCATGGTCTTTTTGATGTCACATTTGCATTTCAATACAAGCAATTCAATCACTAGACAAAAACCATGTCCTAAATGACTGGTTCACAACGATTGCAAATGTCCTAAACGACTAAACAACGACTAAATTACAATCAAATTGAGTCGTTTAGGACATTTTTGGTCATTGTGAACCAGTTGTTTAATCCAAGATTTCTTCTAGTGAATGAGGGTCCAGTGTCCATAATAGGTGTATCTAGGGATTTACCTTCAACAATTTGTAGTTTATTCATACAATCTTATAAAATTTCAAAAACAACTTTTCAGCACTCTTTGATGGTTTCCTAACCATTCAACAATCTCAAAATCTCGATGCACACTCTTGGTGAATTGATGTAACAAAAATGTCACATTTAGGTGCTTCTACCTTAAGCCTTAGGGCTAGTTTCCATGGGGGACTGGAACTGGAGGGGGCCTCAAGGCTGACCTGGGCAAAACAAAGGAAACATTTTGAAATCTTTACAAGACATAGAACTTAGAAAGAAACCTCTGGTTAAGGGTCCAGGCCTCCAAGAATGTAAGTCAACTTTTTCTAAATTGAAGACTAGAGGTCCAGCTCGGACCCCTCCAACCCCCCCATGGAAACTGGCTCTTAGAGCATCTCCACTGGATTTATCAACAAAGGCTTGCAGCAAGATTTTGCTAGTTGCTTGTATTTGGGTCACTTTTTGAGTCCCACCTATCCAATTTCAAACTTTGTATTTCCACATAAACAACATTGCGCTTTTCATTAGCAAAGTTTTGAGCCCTCCAAGAGCCCCTCAAGGTTTGACAAACCAAGCTATTAATTAGCTAGCTTGAATACAAGAATTGTGCACTCATACCCATCGCTACCTTGTATGAAGGACCAAAGCCACATGCACAACCCAAAACAATAAAAAGGGCATTGTACTCATAACAAATGTAAATGTACTCACTACTCACAATCCAAGTACTTCACTCATCTATTCAAGTAGAGTGACGTAGAATTTATGGTCCTATTGTACATTTGTACCCATCATTTTTGTCCAATAGGGATAACATAATAGTATAGTTTTCATGATTGCATTGCACTCAAGGGTGAGCGGAAATATAGGAGTAGTGATTTGTTTGTTGTAAGAAGTACATGCCTTGGGACCATTTTTGGTGTTTTGGAGGGGGCTCTTGGAGGGCTCAAAACCTAAATAGCAATTATTTGGCGTTTTGACTTTGTTGGTGTGGTTATCTCCAAGCTGGCATAAGGTGGAAGCACCCATAACCAATAATTTAAGCAATTTTGCAAAAAACTACAAAGAGTTTGAGGCAAAAAATAATTTTTGGAAGATAAGAAATATTGAGATTGCATTTTTTTCATAATTTTATTTGCAAAAATGAAATTACTATGAATTTTGAGAGTCAAAAAAGGTTTTTCACCCATTGCCAATGTCTAGATGTATGCAATTCCAATACTAGCCAAACTAATTTCAGCTCATTACTTCTACCTCACTTTGGAACATGTGGTATGACTTGATTAGCCCCAACCTTGAAAAAGTTAGAAAAATGCATTCCAGAGCACCTATCCTTGCTCATGGTGGAAATAGCACCCCTTACTAGTTGGGAATGTGGCGTTATCAGCTATGGGTGCTTCCACCTTAGTTCTTTTTTTCCTTTTTTTTTTTCTTTTCTGCCGTTTCTTGTTTGTAGGGTGTGTTCCAAAGAAGGGTGCCTTGTGGAGAGATGGAAGATGAATACGTCTAAGCTTCTTACTAAAGTGTGGAGTGTAGAGGGCAAAGATAGGTGCAAATGTTGTTTACAAGTTTGATCCATACATTTACTGGTGATATTTCACAACCATTTTCTAGTCCTTTGTGGTCAAGTGGAGATGCTCTAAGAGCATCTTCAATGCAGCTGGGATCAACGACTGCATCGGTATCAGTATTGTATCAAAGCTTTCATTTATCGTGCAACTTAATGCAACCTTCACATGCACTGGCTTTTCCATGGCCTCATTATACAAAGGGCTAGGATCGGTATATTTTGTCAATTTGCCTGTCCATGAAGACTCTCATTATTTTTTGCACAACCAAGGTGATAAGAATCTGTTCCTAGCCTTGTTCCTAACCTCCATGTGTCAAGTAACGATTGATTGAGTTTTCATATGAAGATCAGTATACTGGCTATGCATTGGGGTATTGTTCATGGAAATAAGATGAAAACTTCAAAACTCTAGTGACCCGTTTGTTTCCAAGTAGAGGCCTGTTCCCTGGATCTGCATTGCAGATGCTCTAAGGGCATCATCAATAGAGCACGGGCATTTGAGCGGGCCCTGGGACGGCAAAAACACTGCTATTTTTTAACTAGTGTATAATTAAAAAATGAGATTACTATCATTGGAAGCGTATACAAAAATTTATCAAACAAATAAAATGACATATGGTATTGGAAATTGGACTAACAAACTAGAGCCCATTGAAAAAATAGCTAAAGGACAAACAACACGGCAAACCATGCCTAATAAAGAAAAATTAGATAGTGGCACTCCAAATTTTGAAGGAGTGCCACTATCTAATTTTTCTTTATTAGGCATGGTTTGCCGTGTTGTTTGCCCTTTAGCTATTTTTTCAATGGGCTCTAGTTTGTTAGTCCAATTTCCAATACCATATGTCATTTTATTTGTTTGATAAATTTTTGTATACGCTTCCAACGATAGTAATCTCATTTTTTAATTATACACTAGTCAGTGTTTTTGCCGTCCCAGGGCCCGCTCAAATGCCCGTGCTCTATTGATGATGCCCTAACGACTTTGGGAGAAAACAATGAATGAATTTGCCAGAGTGCTCGTACAAAACAGATTTGCCGAAATTAGGATGGAATATGTTAATAATAGCTGATTTTATGGATGAAGAAGCATACGTGGGGGTACTAGGAATTCAATTAGTTTCGTTCTTGAGCTGCATGCGTTCGTGGGTACGTGTCGCTCGGTCAATGGGACAAACCAAAAAACGATCCGTGCTGTGAAGTCAATTGGAATCATAGGGAGCGACGAGGATGATGATTGATCCATTCCCCCGCTTTGTTCCCATTCCTGGTGGACGTGGCAAGCCTTTATTAGCCAGATCTTCAAGGCAAACTCCGCTCCGGAACTATTCCACCCCTTCTATAGCCGCCTTCTGGCCCATGATCTCCCTTCCCACCCTCTAGAACCCCAATAATCCAGTTCCTTTTGTTTTTAGCTACGGTTCACACGACTTCCCATGCCTCATCTTGGCAAGTCCTACTTCAACCTAAGACCTCGTTGGGTTATCAACCCTTAAGCGCCCCAGCAAAGGGATCTTGTCGTTGGGAATCGCGGTTTGATCTCATTTTTTCTCTCGATTTGTATGGTGAAAACGATTGTGGCTGGTCCCCATTAGCAGAGAAGGTAGTCCTTTTTCAAATCTTACGGTCACTTTTTTTGAATGTAGTTTTCCAAACTCTAGTGGCCATTAAATCCCCCATTTTTTCCTAAACCCTAAAACAACTCCGAGCACTCGGGGGTTAAGGGCAAAAAGGAGTATTAAAATTTTTAAAAAAGTTATAAATATTTTATACAAAATGTTGGTGGAACTTGGGCTCATGAATCCACCAAAATGATTGACCCAAAACTTTAAGTGAAATTTTACCTTTTTTGGCACCAAAATGTTCAAAAAATGCTATCATGCAAGCAACTAGAATGTAGGACTTGAGACATAGTGTGAAACACCAAGTCCCAACTTCTGACTTTACATCAATCATATTCTTAGATTTGTGTGGGACATGGGTCTTGAGAGGTCGTGTAAACTACCCTTAGTTGGTAGAGCAACAGCCACCTTTTGAATGCATGCCTAGAACCATCCATATTTGCACCTTCGTCCAATAATTTAGCTTTTATTACTAAGTTACATCCTAAATTGCCAAGCCTAGTGTTTCTTCAAGAAGGTTTTCGAGATTTCATCCATTTCATTTCCTTTTTATTGCTATAGTAGGGCAGTGTCACAATGAGGTGAGTTTTAGGTAAAAGTTATCCCAAAATATAATTGAGCTACCCCCGACCACCCCTTCACTCGCCCCCATTAGGGCATGTCCACTGGTGGCTCAAACACTTTCAAAGTGGAAGAAAAATATTGAGGTCCTTCTCAAAATCTTCTCAAGACACTTTATCCTGCTCTGTTTAGCAAGGGCTCTTCAAGACACTATTTATCTTAAGTTTAGTGAAATCTTATCCTCTATTTTCCTTAATAAGTGGTCAATTGATTATTTATGGGGTGTGTATCGTATTGGAGCGCAAGGCTACCTTTTTGAAAAGCATGGGTGAAGATCAAGGGGCTTGAGGGCCAGCCAAAACATATGAAAAACTTTAAAAGAACCCGAACCAGTAGAGAAGCTCTTAGAGCATCCTCAAATGAGCTAGGTTAATATCTCTGCACCGGTACTCTCACAGTGGAGAAATGCAAACCTGGTCCAATGCACCTTGCAAATGGGATGTGATCTTGAAGGGACAACAAAACCTAGCCCATACCTTGTATTTTCAGCACTCTTCAAGAGTCCTTCTAATTGCTCTGTTTACTACTATCAGAGAAATAATGACTATAGTGAAACCTCTCTTATTGCGTGGGAACGGTGGGGAGTTGTTTTTAGTAATATGCACACAAAGAGGTTCAAGCACATTTTCTATTGGTGACATTGTACTTTGGTGGTCCCACTCTGACAAAAATAACTCCATCCATGATTATTGGACCACACTTTATGCACATAGAGAGTATGCAATTTAAGAACTCAAAGTAGTTATGCCAATAGGGAATATGCAATAAGAGAGGCTTGACTGTACTTTACAAGTCAGAAATAGAGATTTTGTCAAAAACACTACATAAAAGTTTGATAGAAACAAAGTTTATAGTCTTGCTACATGTGTGCACATTAGATTAGAAGAGCTGGTGTCCTCCCCGCGTCAATTGAGACCACTCAACAAAGTTCCACAAACGTCTTTAGCCAAGCCCAATGCAAGTTTTGGATTGAGTATGCCCTTATGGGCCCCATTCCATTGGCTTTGCCTATTCTCTTGATAATTTTAGCAAACCCCTCTAAATTAGTGGGGGGGAGAGAGTTGGCAGTGGAATGATGATTGGGTCGTGGAGATGAAACGCTTAGAGCATCTCCACCGGTGAGTTCATAACGCTGTCTGAGCGGGCCCGGAGGCTCCCCAGCGTGTCGCTGACCCCCACCGGTGGCTCGCTGAAAATAATTTCTTGAGCGGCCATGCTGAGAACGCCTCCGGGGACGCTCAAGTCCTGGGACTTTCAGGATGTTGGGCGAGCTGAATTTCAGCTCGTTGGTTGCATATTCCAAGATTCTGGATTGCTGGAACCAATCTTCAAGTGCAAGGTGACGTGGTGACATGTCGCACACTCTCGAAGTTATAAACGTGGCGGATTCCAGGAGGCTCCCGTCTCCCTCAAACTTGCTAACGTGTTGTTTTTGCTTGTGACCGATGGACCTCAACACCCTCGCCGCGCAGAATGCTTGAAATTGTCCCCGCTCAACCACATTTTCTCCTCCCTGTCTCACCGGACCGGTGGAGATGCTCTTATGGGTTAATGGGATACATGACAAATTAAGGCTGGATCATGTCTCGTGGAAGGCCAGAGGTGCTTTAAGACATGGACAAGGAACATCTCGGATCCTGGACATATGTTTCTGTATCCACCTTAGTTTGCTTGCCAATTTTGACGCATTAAGAGCATCTCCACCGGTCGAGACTCGCTCAAAGTTTTCCATCTGGCATGGCAAGGCTTGAAGGCTCTCAATTTCCACCCATGCTCTTTGAAAAGGTGGCTTTACACTCCAACACACCCCATAAGTAAGCAGTTGACCACTTATCTAGGGAAGTAGAGAATAAAACTCATTAAACTTAAGGTGAATAGTGCATGAATAATGGCTTGGAGAGTGGCTTGCTAGACTTGCCAAATAAGAAACTTTGAGAGGATTTTGAGAGGGGCCTAGCTACTTTTCATCCACTTTGAGCGAGCTAGAGCCATTGGTGGAAATGCTCTAAAAGTTTACATCTATTTTTAAAGGGCCTTCAAAATACTTGTCCCTCACCCTTGCTCACTAAATGTGTCTTGAAAATAGTCAATTCATCAACCACCAAGTGGAATATAGGATAAGGCTCACCAAACTTAGAATGAGTAGTGTTTTGAACTTGAAGGGTCATTACTTGACACGCTAGTTTGGATTAGGAGTGTCATAAGAGTAAGTTGAGGGGCCCAGAGCACTACTCATCAAAGTATGGCAGGTGCTAGACCTTTAGCATGTGAGAGTGGAGGTTAGAGTTTGGAGAGAAATTTTGGCTTCAGTGGTTGAATTCTGGCATTTCCTAGTTTCAACCGGATTTTCACTAACATGGACCGGTCGCTTTTTGTAAAGCTTCTAAGTTTCTACCATAATTGCTATTTTAAGATTTTTTGGAGAAAAGGGCCAAGTTTGACAATGTTTTTTGCAAATTCAACCAGCTGCCAATACATTAACCCCTAAAGGACCTTTGTCCCTGTGGGAACAAATGGGATTTTGGGCGGGTACCTACAGCCTCAATTTTTGTCTTAATTTTTTGAAACTTTTTTGAAAATAGAAAAACCCATTAACTTTTGGGGAATATAACTTTCATTCTAATCTATGCCAGCAAGCAAAAGTTATGCCCATATAAGTACAAATTTGGGGAGTTTGGGCAGCAAATTTTTCTTTACAAAAATTTGAATTATTATTTTTAATTATTATTTTCTCATAAATTATATCTTTGTCTACATCTGAAGTTTTAATTCAGTCCATTTGGACTAGTTACAAGAAAGTTATGGACAATCTTGTTTTTTGGACAACTCAAGCATCTTCTGGAAAAAAAAATTATAAAGTTCATTTTTGAATGCAAGTTTAACATATTTTCAAAAAAAAATGTTGGAAAGGGTGAAGTTTGCTTGCCAAAACAATCTCACCATTGGGATTATTGTGTTTCAATTCCATTGCAGGGTTATTAATAATCTAAGTTTTTGTTCAATCTCAAACCTTCTTGTACCAATTTTTTTGTTTTAAGAATGAAATCTAAGTATTTTTTGCTTTGATTTTTTTCCAAAGATTCTCAACTCAATTCTACACCATAAAAATTTTAAATTTCCAAACTTTGTGGTGCAAAATTTCTAAGTTAAAAAAGTTCATAGTCAAATAATCTAGTCTTGCAAGGTGCAAAAAAGTTTGTTTTTACACATTAAATGCAAATATCTTCCAATCTGTGCGGTCAAAGTTCTTGAGTTTTGTATGACACATTTTTGTACTAGTCTAGTAAAAGATCCTATGGTTAGATTTGAAATAAGACCAATCTTCAAACTTTTTTACTCTTTGCTATAGAAATGGCAATTTTAAGTGTCTTTTGACAAAATAAAGACCCTAGGGTTTTAGGGGTTAAAGGGTTAAAGTTTAACGAGGTACAATATTTAGTGTAGAACTTCAAACTTTTGGATGTGATGGTCCTTGTGGAGTACTAGACTATATTGAGGGGGTTTTGATATAGAAGTTATGTGGAGAAAAACAAGGTTCCCCTTGATATTAACCCCTAAATGCCTAAGGCACCACATTTTGGTGCCAACAATATTTTGAAGTTCAATAAAACCTAGCTAAGATGCTATTCTTAGTATTTATTATGTTAGACTTATTCTTTTTAAATTCTATTTTTAGCATCAAAAACCCAATTTTGAAAATTATTGACTATGAATTTTCTATTATTGTGCAAGGGTGTCCATTGCAATGTTGACTTTTTTAGTGTTGAGAGCTCATGAAAATGAGCCTCAAATACAATAGATCTTGGAGAAAATTTCACACTAGAAATTCTTTTTAAAAATTTGTAAAAGAGATTTTGAAAATCCGTAAATGGATTGGAGCTATGTATGTTATGTCCTCTAACCTCATATTTTTTGGTGACCATCATTTTAAATTTGACATGTGAAAAGAGGATTGAAAGACTTGAAGTCATTTTTGCAATTTTAACACCCTCTTGATCAAACATTATAATCTTTCAATCCATAAAAGGTATTGTTGTGTTTTCTTTTCCTATATGATGTTTAACATATCTAGTTTAAATTTGTATGATTACAACTTTTTTTAAATGATTCAAATTATCAAAATATTGGCTTTTTGTTCAACCAAGAACAATTCCTAAAAGCTCAAAAAAGGCCTTGGGCATTGAGGGGTTAAAAAGCCCTATTTGTAAATTGAAACTCAATGCATGTAAGCGCAAGAAGAGGACAAAAAGCTGTAAACAAGAGTTTGAACTTCAGTCCATTTTGGAAGTGAGGCCATGTGGGTTGAGATAACATGGAGAGGAGTGGCGTTATTAAGCTACAAGTGAGGGATTCTTGGAAACACCAAAGGTTGGGCAATGAGTAATTGGTGATGGGAAAAAGATAGCTCTAATATTGTGAAGATATAGTCAACCACAAGATTGTAAACATATAACAACATTGTTGTTGTGAATAAAGAGTACTAGCAATATTGTAAACAAAGAACATTGACAAGGTATGAATAGAGGACAATGATAGAATTGTGGTGTCACTCTTTATGAAACATTAGAGAATGCACCCCTATTTATCATTACTTTCCTCATCAATGTCCCTCACCCATTTGATAAACTAAATGTTTACCTTCGTGCTTCAAATTCAAAAATCTCCATACATCACACATATGTAGCTAGTTCTTTTGGGCAATTTTTTTTTTGTCAGAATCGTATTTCAATTTGACACTAGTTTCATGAGTAACAAAAAAACAACGAAAGTGAAATTGTCAAATCTGTCTACAAGAAAATTCACGTTCTTGAGTAATCTCCAATCGATATCAGTCATTTCCCATCATCAACAACTCTTTTCATGTTTCACACCAAACATTCATTTATTATTACTATCATTTGACATTCCGTATTATAAAATGGTCAATTTTAATCATGCACTTTCAAAGTTCAACTAATACATTTTTGTGCTTTTCATAAGCCAATGGTTCAGATTTTTCTAAACATTGAAAATAAAAAATTACCCCATTGAAAAAAAAATTACCCCGTGCACTCATGTATATTGTTCAATTAAATGTGTACGTGTGGGATCAAATCAAAACAAAGAGGTATTTTACCAAAAGTTTTGCAGATTGCTATTTGAATAAGAGCATCCGCACCCAGCCATTAAAGGGTTTCAGATATCTCAAATAAACAATGAACAAATGGTCTTGAACAAGTTTTTGTTCACTGGTGAATATGTTATCATGGCCTCAAGAGATTGTTATGGCTTGTTCACGGAGTGGCTTGGCCGGGTTATTCACCAATTTCATGCACGTGAACAAAATTGGTGATGAACAACATATTTGAAACCCCCTATTGTAAACATGCTTGCAAAAGCATTTGTTGTGCCTCTTCCGCTTGAAACACCTCACTCACAAAAGTGCCAAAGTTATATGCAAGTCAATGTTTTTGAGATTGCTTGGTTTGTGCAATTTGTTAACGCTCCCAAACACATGAGGTTTTTCTTTGGTTCTATACTGGTTGGACAAAAATTGAAATGATGGGGTTCGATTGGAGCTTGATGGTTGGTTGACAACAATGACATGCAACTGAAATTAGAGTTGCAAGGTGTAGCTTGTAGGTGGAACAACTACACCTAATTTTAATCCTTATTTACCCGCTCTAGTAGCCCACTTGGACTCTTGGCTAAGACTCCTAAATATGTGCTCTAGCCTCTGCTCAGCATGATTTAGTGCACAACGGTTGAAGTGGGACCAAGGTGGAAAAGCTCAACACTTTTTACATTTTTACAAGTGATATATTGCTCTCTGTTTTGGTGTTGTTTAGTGGTATCCTCCTTTGAAGTTGTAGACTAAAACAAGATATTTGAATTCAAATGCAAATTCAAAATTTCCTAATTCAATATCATAATAATGAATTATCTAAACTCTTACAATTCCATGGTGGGTAAAAAATCAGAACTTTTCCACCTTGGCTCCACATTGACATATGTGCAATAAACCAAGCCCCCTCTGCTTTAGGGCAACAATGGGGTCTCTCAAAATTAAGCAATTCCTTGGTCATTGATGCGCCCTCCACATCTAGTTTTGCCAACTAAGGTAGGAGGCTTGAAAAGTGTTTGGATCTTAATTGGGTTCACAATCTAGGAACTATTGACAATTCCCTTCAATAATATATTATTATTATTGATGAGTTAGGAGGGCTTAGCTATTAGCTAAGCCCATTGAACTCATTAATAATAATAATGGATATTTGAAGGGAAATGCCAGTTGTTCCTAGACTGTGAACGCAATATGGACCCAAACGCTTCTACAACCTCCTACATTAGTGGTTGCGTGGCTCAATGCATATGCTCTAAGAGCAACCTCAATGGTCACTCTCCATGTGGCTGCTATAATGAGAAGTGGAGGGTGGTTTTTGAGAGCAGCATAATTCTGAGCAATTTGATAGCTTGAGGCTCCGGATGCAGTTTGGTATTTTGACCCGTAATGATGGCCATTAATTGTTTGTAAAGCTTGGGATTATGCGCTTAGAGGATTGACATGCTATTATCTAACATAAAGTGGGGGTCACTTTTAAGAAATTGCATGAGGATGAGGTCACTTTAGGTGGTTGCTCTTCCATTTAAAAAATAATAATGAAATAAGGTTAATTGTCATCATGACCCTCTTAACTACACATTTTGCTTCACTTGGAGTGGCAATGTAACTAGTAGCAAAATTCTGCTTCAAGGCCCTTCTTTGATAAACACTCTAACTATATGTATTGATTATTGTTTTCATTAGATTTTTTTTTTTCTTATCTCCTCCATTTTACTGATAAAGAATCCACATGGAGTGGCCATTGAGGTTGCTCTAACTTGTCTGTTAAAACTCCCTTGTGGTAGCTTCTCCCAATGCGAAACCTCTTCACCTACCCTCCAAAGCCAATAAACCAGAATTTGAAAGCAGATTACGAGGAGAGATGGATAGATGTAACTTATTCATGTACCGAACTACCGATTCAAATTCTGAAACAAAGAATGGGATTCCTTTATGAAAGAGTCCAACTAACTGCAGCAATGCTTATAAATAATGCATGTATAATTATTAGGGGGTGTCAGAGCAAGAGTGGTAGGATCATTAAGAGTTATGTCTCCCTGCTTAATGACGGGATACGGCCACACATGTGCTTATTGAAAGGGAAACAAATGGTCCCCTCCTTGTAATTGGCCTTAAGTCCTTGACTTGGATTTTCTCTCTGCTATTAGTATGTGACCCAATTTTCATTTGGCACAAAAATTATATAAAAGATAAAAGAAAAAAAAGCAAAGAAAAATGTCAGCTCCAGCATAACATTCAGTAGACTGAAGAGAGGCTGCCGTTCCCTCTCTTCAGGTATCATCTACAAACTTCATTCCGACAAAAAAATTATTATTATTATTATTATTATTATTATTATTATTATTATTTTCATTTTTTTATCTTTTAAAATTTTTATGACATGGATGACCCCACATCGACATATGTTCACTAAATTGAGCCTCTTTTTCATAAACTCTCTGACAAATTCAGCCAAGTGTCCCCATAGCTAAAGATGGGTGTTGGAATATTCAACACCATTTCATTTGAAGGGAGGCGGTGCTTGGTAGCGCTACTAAACGTTATGAGTTGATGCTCGAAAGTAGTAGTATAATGAATTATTTACAACACTGGCAGCATTGTGGGATTTGTGGTTGCAGGGTTTTTTTTGTTATTCCAACCAATGTTTGTGTGGCATTCTATGAAAATGGTTTGTAGCTTGCAGGCTCCATCCTATTTTTGGTTGGAGTTGAAGGTGGATCCTATATATGGATTTTTGTAACATCATGGGATTATTTTTTGGGCAAACAATATTCATTGACATCTTTTTGAAATTATTGGAATAATCATTGGCATTACTTAATTATTGCATGGAAATAAATTAGAAAATACCTCAAATTATTATAAAGTGTTGGCATCAATTTTCAGATTGACAAATATTTTATGGAAGCCTAGGCTACAATGCAATATTCATTATTGCAATCTGGCATTTTTTGAAAAAAAATCCCCCTTTTTTTCTATAGGCTTGAAGTTAATTTTTTTTTTTTTTTTTTTTAAAGGCAATGGGGCATTAAATTGCCCAAAACAAAACGCTGTGTGGTTGTTCTGCACTGATCGGGGAGAACCGGTAGTTGGTGTATTGTCAATTGGTTTCTTTAGCAAAACAACTTGTCGGATTTTAAGTTTTGAGGTTGTAAAACCAAAAGAAATGTGTAAAGACCAGAACTTAACATGTAAAAAAAAATAGAGGAAATTTACCTGGTTAGTAGTGTTAAGGGGCAGATGTTTGCTTGCCTATTTCTAAAATATCAACTGTATGTTGTTGTGATGATAAACAATTGGCTATTAACCCCTAAAGGACCAAGGGTGTTTTTTGAGAAAAAATCTCAAAAACTACCAGCTTTTAGTGTTTTGCCCAACATTGAAAAAATTAATAAAAATAAAATCTAAATTTCAACCAAAGAAAAGTGCATAAAACAAATAAACTAATGTGTGCAAAAAAAAATGCTGCCCATTTGACTATGTGGATGGTATGATTTTAACATTTGAAGTGAGAAAAACAATTTTTTTCATTCTTGCAAAACAAGGTCAATAGACTTTGAGCCCTCTTGGAGTAAATTTTTTGCTCTACACAAAAAAAGAGTTTTTTGACCATTCACAAGTATATGATGTTAGGTTCACTCATGAAATTTGTTTGAAAAAAATACTATCTAGCTTATCCTAAATAATCTTGCAATGCAAGAGGTTAACCCTTAAAGGCCCAAGTGTTTACTCAGCACCCACTTGAGAACTTGGATAGGGTCATATGGAGTTAATTTTATTGGATGTTTTCAAAATTATTATACAAGGTGTAAATATGTGTCTCCCAAGTGGAACTAATTTTTTATCCCCAATTGGATGCTCAATTCAAAAGTTATGCTACCCAAAGAATTTGGGCAGCTCGAGCAATTTGGGCATCTTTGGAGAATCGTATGCTAAAACTCTCATCAACTTTTGAAATTTGGCAAGTATGTAACTATAAAAACATGGTGTACAATTGTCAAAAAATTAAATAAATTGAGGTCTCACATCACATTCTAAAGGAAGTCAAACTTTATTAACTATATTTGGGCAGTTTCAAGAAAAAATGATTTCCTCTAACTTCAAGGCCTATTATCCTTCAATCTATAAATCCCAAGCTATCTAATTTTTTTTGAAAATTCCAAACATTTGTCTCTAAATTTTTACTATTCAGTTTTCAAATAAAAGATGTCCTCAGTGCACAAGAAATCATGAAAGAATGACTAATGTATTGCCAATTCACTTGACCTCCTTATACTGCAAGGCAATTTAGAATAAGCTAGATTCATAATTTTCTCTTGAAACTTTTCATGAGTCTACCTATCAACATTTAGATATCAGTGGCAAAAAAACTTGAATTCATGCTGACCAAAAATTTGACTCCAAAGAGGCTCAAAGTTTGTTGGCCCATTTAGGCAAGGACAAAAAAAACTTTTTTAGAAATTCTGAATACTATAATCTTTCAATCTGTGTGGTCAAATGGGCTGAAATCTTTTGCATTGAATACTAAAACATTTACTACAATTTTGTATGGTTGAAGTCTCAAAAATAGTTTTCAAATTAAAATTCACATCAGCATATTGAAAAAACACAAATTTTGGCAGTTTATGGTGAAAACACCCTTGGGCCTTTAGGGATTAAGTGAATTGGCAAAGCAATAGTCATTTATTCATGATTTTTTATGCAATAAAGAAGTCTTTTACTTGAAATTAGAATGGTGGAAGGTTAGAAACAAATACTTTGAAGAACTTTTAGTTTTTAGATTGAAAGATAATATGGCTTGACCCCTAAAGGCCCAACTGAACATTTTCAAGTTGCTGCCTTTTTTTTTTGGGCTGTCCAAAATGAAAAAATAATAATAATAATAATTTTTGAGAAAATTGAAAGTGTTTTCATATAGGAAGCGAGTCTACTTTCCAACCCAATTTGAATCATGTCAATCCAAGTTAAACTCCACCAAGGAGAATTTTTCAAAGAAAAACAATTCCATATTTGCTAATGTTACAAAACTTACTATTTCAAAAAATTAATGATGTTCTCTCCATCAAAACTATTTCATTTTTTAAATTTCAAATAGAATATCTATTTTTAATCAATCATATCAAATTTCAAACTCTATGAATAAAATTTAAAATTTTGATGAATATTAAATGGTAAATGCTTATAAATTCATTTTAGAAGAGTAAGAAACTTTTTTTGAATGTTTGACTATATGAATAATTACTAAATGCCATGATTTTTGTTTTCTCTTTTGAAACAAACTTCATTGAAGTTATAGAAGTATCATTTTAGAACACATTTATGTTTTGCCCTTATCCCTTGGGCATTTAGGGGTTAAAAGAAAGGGAAAATATCCCTAAACCCCTTAATTCTTTCAAAATATCAAATATACCCCTATATTTATTGGGAATATCAAAATTACCCTTGGCTTTATGTAGGAACATCAATTATATCACTAATTCTTTAGGACCCCAACTATTATGAAACATCAAATACACCCTTGTATTTTTTGAAGTATAAAAATTATCTCTAACTCTCTTGTGCCTCTTTTTGCAATTTTTTTTAAATACTTGGATGATAATGGAAAGTACAAAAATTAAATGTAAGTTGAATGCAAGCCTATCTTCGAAGCAAGCTCTTTAAGCACTATATAGGGTGTTTGCATGTAAGTCTATTGTGGTCAAAGTCATTGCAGTGATTACATAGTAACTTTTGTTATCATTTTGATATTTAGAAAAAATTGCAGTAAAGAGGCACAAAGAACTAGGGGTATTAATGGTATTTTCAAAGATAACTAGGGATACAATTGGTGTTCCTACACAAAGCCAAGGGTACTTTTGATATTTCAATTAATATAAGGGTATATTTGATATTTTGAAAGAATTGAGGGGTATTTTTGATATTTTTCCTAAAAGAAACTATTTTTTCTTGAAACCGCCCAGACATAGTTCACAAAGTTTGACTCCTCTTAAACTGTGACTTGAGAGCTCAAATTCTTTTTTGACAATTGTATACCATATTTTATCAATTACATACATGCCAAATTTCAAAAGTTGATGGGAGTTTCAGTATAAGATTCCCCAAAGATGCCCAAAAGGCCTAAGTTGCCCAAATCCTTTTAGGCATTATAACTTTAGAATTGGGCATTTGATTGGGGGAAAAGTTACATTTCCGCTTGGGGGATACATATTTACACCTTGTATAACAATTTTGAGAACATCCAACAAACATTGACTCTGTATGACCCTACAAGTTTTCAAATGTCCGTTGAATGGACACTTGGGCCGTTAGGGGTTAACAATTCTTCATTCTCCATTCTTCACCACCCACAAAAAAGGGTTTCACACCTTC
Organism: Ulota crispa; assembly: GCA_963920765.1. Taxonomy (NCBI): domain Eukaryota; kingdom Viridiplantae; phylum Streptophyta; class Bryopsida; order Orthotrichales; family Orthotrichaceae; genus Ulota; species Ulota crispa. The sequence goes on from OY987244.1 coordinate 26,682,264, forward strand.
TATGGAGAAGTGCTCTTCTTGGCTCTTGTTTTCACTGCACTTCTCTCTTCATGGAAGTTTCATTCTCTAGGAATGTGTGACTACTGACTACCCCTACACTAGATATTGCATTTAGGTTGCCCCATAATAATTTCTTGACATTTTACACTACATATACATTTATTGTTGGTATAGTAATTTTCATCAATAATTATTGCAATAAACTATTTTCAAAGGTCTTGGCAGCAACAACAAAATTGCAGATAATAAATTTAACAACGTCCATATTGTAAACCATATGAAATCTACGCGTTCAAAGTGGCCAAATGATGAGTCATAAGGTAACTTGCCAGGTCAAGACAACCTAATTGTTAATGCAACCTAAATGCAATATTCAATACAATGTAGTTACAACTAGTGAAAACTTTTTGTGCTAATTATTGCTTTTTTGCTACACTAAAATAGGTGTGACTAATTGTTCTATAGTAATTTTTGAAAAATTGTAAAATACTTAACCACCTTTTCTACACAGGTTTGGGAGTAGGAGCCCGGTTTTTAGGATTCCTTTTGATGTTGCCTCATCCTATTGGTGAGATATTCTAATTTCTCACAAAACCATCAAGAAATTTAGCTTTTGATGAATAGTTGAAAGCATCCAATTTTACATCTGTACAAAAAATGTAGCCAACTTTGCTACGAAAAGCTAAGGCCACTTCATCCAAAATATTTTCGCTGATTACAACAAACTGAAACAAAATATGGAACCAAAAGGAACGGATGGACGCCACAACTCAGAAGAGACAAGCACGCCTTCCCAAGCAGCAGCAGCACCAGTGTCAACAGTAGAAACGAGAGAGAGCGTGCGCTCTCATCACAGTTTTCATGTTATGCACTTCTGTCCTTCGCTTCTCCATTTTTCGCATGCCTGCCTGCCTCCCGCACTCCCGCACTCCAAATTAACCCCTAAACGGCCCTTGGGCTCCAGAGATACGGTACTAAATACGGTCGCAATCAATATTCAGAAATTTGAATTAGCTTGAAATTAAGTGTTAAAATCATACATATTGAAGGGTTGTATAATGGTAGGTGCATAATTTATTTTGGAAAGCTCTCAAAGCAGCTCAAATACGGATGTACATACGATCACAAATGGCCAATGGGCCGTTCAAGGGTTAAGTAGAAGCACTGGAGTACAGTCATTAACTGCGCTACCCCAATTTTAAGGGCATCCTCAAACTAAACCCTGCATTGTGGCTCAGCAACAACAATTACAAAGCTTCATTGCGAGTCCTCAAGCAATGTAGGTGACTCTCATGCTCCTACCAATGTAGATTGGTAGAGAGAAATGAAAACTTTGTTTTTGTCAAGCTTTACTAACAAGATCTCTTTTTCTAACTTGCAAGGTAGTCATCATTTCTTTGACAACAATATACAAAGCAATTTGAAGAATTCTTCATGAGGGCCACTGCAACTATGAGGTGTAGCTAGCCTAGGTTTTGATTTCCCCTTTAAGATCACGTCCCACATGCAAGGTGCGTTGGACCACGTTTGCACTTCTCAAACTAGGACCCACCGTGAGAGTGCTGTTACAAAGTCAATATACTTGTTGGATTGAGGATGCTCTACAATGAATATTGCATTTAGGTTGCCCCACACTAATTTCTCAACATTTCACACCATGTAAAATTTGTTGTTGTTACAAAAAAATTCATCAAAAATTACAGCTACAAACCATTTTTAATGGACCTATTATCAACAATGAAGTTGCAGAAAGACTAACTAACAATTTCCAAGACATAAATCATGTGAAATCTAAATATTTAGAGAGTTACATGTACCTTCAAATGGTCAAGTAATGAGTCATGAAATAATTTACTAGGATATGGCAACCTAATTGTCAAGCCAACCTAAATGAAATATTCAGTGTAGATTCATGTCACCAGCACAGTGCGCAATGCATCATTGCAAGGAATCAGGGTGCCACCAGTGGCAATGGCATGTTTTGTTGGCATGCCAGCCAAAACCCCATCGCCGGGCACCAGCTCTGGTAATTAAATGGAGCGTGCATGCTCGGGAATGAATTCTACTCCGGCGTCTCTACATGGCTTGGTGTAAGGTAGGAGGCTTGTGAAGGGAAAGTGCGCTTCTGTGGAAAAATCGTGGCAACTTGGTAAAATGGAAATATTGGAAATATTTTGGGTAGAAAGTCAAAGAAGAGTTAGTTCTGTGGCCATTTAAATTGATTTTTTTTGAGTTGGTATGAATTAACTACAAATTCTCAAAGCAAAAGGTGCATACGTAGCTATTCTTGATCATAGGTGGTAGCATTTGTGATGCAAATAAAGGGGCTTGTAAATGGAGCACACGAGTCCTAAAAGTAACCACTACAAAACCAAGAATGCTCCAATAAGGCTCTTAAAGCACGCAAGCACCCATTCCATATTCCAATGCTCAAATCATGATTGGGAACATGTTTTCGATTATTTTAGTATGACATGTATTTATATTTTACTGAAAGATAAATCTGAATACAATTATGACCAATATATACAAACAATAGTGGCTCATGTCACTCTCTTTAGTTCCTAAAACGATGTATACACAAGTATAAGTTTTGAACATAAAAAATGTGACCCATTTAAGAACCTCCGTGCACTATTTTAGTGACCCTACATGGTAGGTTCAAAATGCTTGGTTCAATTAGAGCCTCCTATCTTACTGCATTTATGCGTTTATTGGGCCATGGTGGAAAAGCTCCCATCAATTTTCACCGTGCAAAAAAAAGTAGGGAATTGATACATGCACACTTGGAGGTTGACACCCGGGGTTTAATATATGCACATCGAGGGCGGGGGGAGGGGGTAATTTTAGATATCAACAAGCTGAATTGAAAAGTTTGAATTTGGATTTGGATTTAGAGACCTTGATTCAGTCTAGAACTATATAGGAGGTTACAATTGAACAATGTCAATACAAAAAAACCATGGTCAAATCTACATAAAGTTGGCAAAGATTGTGACCTAATCTACATTATACTTTAGATTAGGTCACATTATACTGTAGATTAGATCACAATCTTTGTTAACTTTTTGTAGATTTGACCATGGTTTCCTTGTAGTGCGTCTAATGGAAAAGTTTAGCAAGGGGGCAAATTATTGTTTTTACCATTGTTTGTAAAAAATCCTAAGTTTTTTCATTGGGCATTGATCAATTGTAACCTCTTCCATAATTCTAAACTAAATGAAAATCTCTAAATCCAAATCTGAACTTAAACATTCCAAACTCAACTTGTTAATGGTAAATATCTAAATTTCTATTCCCCATGCGCATATATCAAACAGTGGGTGTGCACATATCAGTTCACAAAAAGTAACAGGCTAGAATTCTAATACGAGGAGATTGAATTCCCGAAATTTTGAATTTATACATGGATTCAGAGACCCTGGTTTAATCCTGATCAACGGGAGAAGATAAAATCAAACGATTGCAAATTAGGAGAACATTCTAACTTTTACCCTGGTTTGCAAAAAAAAAAAAAAAAAAAAACTAAGCTTTTCCACCCTGGCCCCTCAAACAAGTATGTGCAGTACACCAAGCCAAGATTCTATTTCTTGACAAAAATTTATCTAAATCTTACCTCAATTTGAGAATGGCTACCGTAACACTAGAAAATTGGGTGAAAAAATGAATGAAGTTACCAAATTCTTCCCCAAGTAAACACCAAAATTGCTAAAATATAAATGATAATTATTAATATTAATATTTTATGAGTGTACGTGCACATGTTGTTGATTCTATCCTATGCTATCCAATTTTCCCTTACCTGCTTGCATTGTTGGGTGTGTCGCTCTCCGAACAAAAAAAAACCCAATAAAAACCGTGCACCAAGCCACTCTACAGGGACGTACTAGATCCAAGAATGGCATTCTATGTTGGCTCTGAATAGGACCGCCGTGGTGCTGTATTTGAGAAGATGACAACAGGAAACGACAAACATACTTGCTTTCTTAGAACTGATGGTTTTGGATCCAGGAAGATATTGAGGTTCTTTCGCAGTTTATTATTAGGATTATGTTAAAGTACTCCCTCCGTCCCAAAATGATCTTCTTGTTACACAAAATGTTATAGATTACGCTCAAAAAGAACCACTTTTCAATTTTTTTTTGCCCTACTAATAGAATTTGATGTCCTCCTTCTGTTTTGGAATTTTGAGTTTCAAATTAGTTTTCAAAGTGTGGTTTCAAAATGTTTGAAAATTGAATTTTTGAGGCATTTTTGAAGAGCACCGATGGCCACTCACTTGATGGCTTGGGATTGGTTAGCATGCCCATGCTTTTGGACTATGTGCAAGTGTCACTAGCTCTCTTCCTCCAACAAGAAGATCATTTTGGGACACTAAATAAAGATCAACATGAATATCATTTTGGGATGGAGGGAGTATTAGTGTAGCATGGTCTACAGGAGTGTTGAATTGTTGGCATGAATTTGGGTATGATTTTAGTACCAGATCACATTCCGAAAATTGCTTGCAATTCCACGTGCAAATGCATCTAGAGTCTACACTAAGGGTAGTCACACCACTTTCTTGGCTGCTTGTGGAGAATGAGAATTCAAACATATCTCTTTGTTGTTGGTTGCGAGAGGTTTTGTTTTCATTAGCACGTGAAACTTATTACCGCCCCATTCTTCTCCTCTGAAGGTGAAAAATGGGGCAGTGAGAAGTTTAGCAGGAGAAGTTTCACCTCTCGCAACCCATGTTTCACCTTGTTGTGCTTGTTTTTATCGTCGATTGAGTGCTCATGTTGGTGGAGAGTGCAGTAATTACTGCATCTTCTAAAAGCAAGTATTCATTTCCCAATCTCATTCTCCAAAACAAACAAACGGGGTGCCACACCATTGTCGCAAAGAATGAGCTCCTATTGATTCCTCTTTTTTCTCCACAACTTTTCAATCTCTATTCTCTTTTCATTCTCCGAGAAGCCATGACTCCACTTCTGAATATTACATTTAGGTTGCCTTGCCCGAGTAAGTTACCTCATGACTCATCACTTGGCCACTTGGAGGCGCATGCAACACACTAAGTATTTAGATTTCACATGATTTATGACTTGGAAGTCACTAAGGCAGGAGGTTCTAAAAGTGTTTGGGTTCTAAAAGGGTTCGGCTTTAGGAACCTCTTAGATTTTGCAGAATATGTGTACAATTGTCATTGATGAGTTAGGTAGGATAAGCATATATTTATTGTAGTAATTTTTGATGAAATATATTGTAGAGCAATAAATATTTATATTGTGTGAACTGACAATAAATTAGTGTGAAGCAACCTAAACGCAATATTTAGTGTAGTCCACAAAAAGAAGTTTAAATTCTTCAAAAACACAACATTCATTAATTTGGCAAATAAATGCAATTTTGTGTTTTATGTTTTTAATAGATTTTGGTGATTTACAGTAGGTTTTATGATGATTCAAAGTGAATTTTATGATGATTTCTTCAAGATTTTACATCAATGATGAAGCATCTTGAAGGAATTGTTTAAAAAAACATTTGAAATCAGGAAAATATTCTCACAAATGTAGAATTCAGTATTTCCAAAATCGAAGGTGGAAAACACATTTTTTCCCAAATTAACAAATATTGTTTTTTGAAAAATCAGACTTGAAAATTGTCTCGAGTTGTATAGAGGGGTACAACAAGCTTACGAACTGTTTATTTCAGGCATTCAATTTTTGTAGTAAAATGTAGAGTATGATTGGTACATTTTTGTTAATTTTTTTCATTGCATCCTTATGCAATCCCAATCAAGCATACCAAATTTCAGTTCCTAAAAACCAAAACTTCATTTTTGGTGAATTATTTTGTAAGAAATTCATGGTTTTACATGATAATTGATTGAAAAACATTGGTGATGAATTTTTGAGATTTGGTTCCATGGATATGTAAGAAACATCCATATGCACATCATCCATGCTAAAAAGAAACCCCTTAAGTAACAAAAATTTGAGCTACAAAAGATTATGTGAAACTTGTGATAGGCCCAAATTTTGTAAAACATATAAATTTCTATGAAAATAAAATTTTGCTGTTTGACTCAAGTATTGTGATTAAGTTTGTATCTCTAAACATGACATTTTGTTTACTTGATGAAAATCACGTTAAAAAATGAAAAAAATTGTTCTACAAAATTTAGGCCTATCACAAATTTCACATAATCTTTTGTAGCTCAAATTTTTGTTACTTAAGGGGTTTCTTTTTAGCATGGATGATGTGCGTATGGATGTTTCTTACATATCCATGGAACCAAATCTCAAAAATTCATCACCAATGTTTTTCAATCAATTATCATGTAAAACCATGAATTTCTTACAAAATAATTCACCAAAAATGAAGTTTTGGTTTTTAGGAACTGAAATTTGGTATGCTTGATTGGGATTGCATAAGGATGCAATGAAAAAAAATTAACAAAAATGTACCAATCATACTCTACATTTTATTACAAAAATTGAATGCCTGAAATAGACAGTTCGTAAACTTGTTGTACCCCTCTGTACCTGTAAGAGAAAACCTAGTAACTAAGTTATTTTCAACCAAAATCATATTTTCTTGTGAGATTATTAGAAGGTTTGTGCGCAAGTTTTTTGTGAGAACAAAAGAAAAACAACAAGAAACGAACCTTTCAACTGGTGTGAAAAATTAACGCTTTTTCTTTTTCCCTTGCAGAAAGGATTGGAGAGGAATACATATTTAGTCCATGAATTTACTATGCTTTGAAACCTTCGAATGTAAGAAAACACCATCGGCACCAAAGTTTTTGCTCAGGGATTTAAATGATATTCCAAATTACTTTGTACAATATACAAACCGGGTCAACTCCTTTTAACCCCTGAAGGCCCAAGCCCATTTTTCTGTGAAAGTCACTCAAAACTGTCACTTTTGGGGACCGATTAGAAAGGTAGGAAAAAAAAGTTTTTTTAGAAAATCTAATTGTAAGATCTTGTCTTAGATTGTGGAAGGTATTTGTGAGAAAAAAATAGCTCATTCTAGATCTAGAGGAGTGAGATATTGACATCTAAAGTGCAAAAAAAAGTTTTTTTTCATGCTGTTCAAAATTTTAAGAAGATTTTGAATATGCTCCAATATCAAGAAGGTTGCTCTACGCAAAGTTGAGGTTTATTTTTTCCATGTTGAAGATCAAGTTAGGTATGTTTGGGAGAACTTTCAAATGAATTGTAAGTGTGGATCATACTTTGTAAAATATTGCAATGTTGTAAGGCCATGAAATTTGCATTTACGCAAGGCAAGATTGGAGGATTTAAGTAAAATTGAGAAATATGAGTTACTTTGATCCAAATGGTGAAAACTAAGGAATCTTAGACTACTAAAACTTGGAAAAAAAAAACTAAAGCACCAAACTTTACAAGGTGCAAAAGGAATGGAGGTTTGGGAGTTCCATACCTACCCTCAAACTAAAGCTTCTCACTCATCAATCAAAATGGAATAATTCAAAGCTTCCTACATTTATATAAATCTAAAGAACCAATTTTGGGTTTTTATTTTGAGAAACGTAGTTTTTAATGAAATTTTTTGGGCTACCCAAATTGCCCTCCCTCCCCCTTTTTCAGAAATTTATGCATAACTTCTTTAATAAATCAAAATGAAGAAAAAACTAGATGTGCACGTACATCTTTGAATTCTCCACCACCCTCCAAAATTTCAAAAAATTTATGAAAATTGGTTTAGCCACATATACTTGCCCAAAGTCCCATTTTTCCCCCGAAGGGACACTTCGGCCTTTAGGAATTAAGATATAAGATGAAAAAATGCTCATTGTTATATTCTAATTAACAAGTGGTCTAGGTCCTTCTTGAGGTTGGTCATTCTTGAAGTTGACCATTCATCAGACCATATGGACTAAGACTCAGTGCAGACTAGTGACCAGACAAAAAACAAAAAGGTTGCACCTTGTCTAATTTTTCATTCTCCAAAGCACTCTCACATCATCCAAGATTATTGAAGACAAATGTTGCAACAAAGCAAGATTGTTCATCTATTGGACAAGTTTACAGCCACCCTAATTGCAAGTCCCAAAACTTCACTATCTTGTCTGCCGACATGACTATATTGGTTGCTGACTTGGAAAGTTGAAGTACTGGACAAATCCCAAGTGTGAACATTTCAATGAACAAAATTGATGTTTTAACCCCTAAATCCCTGAGAGTCCCCTCGAGGACAAATGGGGTTTCGGACAAGTACCTACAGCCTCAATTTTTGTCTTGACTTTTTGAAACTTTATTTGAAGATAGGAAAACACATTAGCTTTTGGGGAATATAATTTTTATTCCAATCAATGCCCAAAAGCAAAAATTATGCCTAGATAAGCAAAAATTTATGCAAATTGGGCAGCAAAAAAATTTTACAAAAACTTGAATTTTTTAAATTTTTGTTTTTGTTTTTTTGTCATAGGTTATTGTTTTGTTTACATCAAGAGCTTTGATTCATTCCATTTGGACTAATTATGAGAAACTTATGGACAATCTTGTTTTTTGGGCACCTTAAGCATCTTCTTGAAAAAATAACTTATAAACTTCATTTTTGAATGCAAGTTTAACAATTTTTCAAAAAAAATGGTTGGAGAGGGTGAAGATTGCTTGCTAGAACAATCCCACTATTGGGATTATTGAGTTTCAATTCCATTACAAGGTTATTAACAATTTAAGTTTTTGTTCAATCTCATACCTTCTTCTACCTAATGTTTTTTTTTAAATGAAAATTACGTATTTTTTGTTTTAATTTTTTTCCAAAGATTCTCAACTCAATTTCCCACCATAAAAAAATAAACCTCAAAACTCTGTGGAGCAAAAATTTTAAGTTAAAAAGTTCAAAGTCAAATAGTCTAATCATGCAAGGTGCAAAAAAGTTTGTTTTTACACTTTAATTGCAAATATCTTGCAATTTGTGCCATCAAAGTTTTTGAATTTTTGTTTCCACATTCTTATATTAGTCTAGTACAAGATCCTACAGTTAGATATGCAAAAACACCAATTTTTAAACTTTTTTACTCTTTGCAATAGAAATGGCAATTTTGAGTGTCTTTTGACCAAATAAGGGCCCCAAGGATCTAGGGGTTAACCAATGATGTTTAAGATAGTTTTGTGCAATCACTAGTCTAGACCAAGCCTAAGATTTTGGTGTAAACACCCAATTCCCCATGTAAAGTAACCACTAAGGTAGAATCACCCAAATGCGACACTAGCCATTTAGCAACATCTAGAATTAAACCTAAAAGTAAGCACTCATGCACCCAAAGAAGACACTCATGCACCCAAATCAAATAAGCAAGTTGACATAAGGAAATAGAAATTGTGTAGGTGGCTGTTTAAGATTGGGTGTGACATGCTCTTTTTGTTATCATGACATCGTCTTTTTGTTGTCGCATTTTTAGGGGTCTAGTGTTCACAATAGGTCAATCTAGGGAGCTACCTTCAACAATTCATAATATATTCATACAATCTGAAAAAATTCCAAAAACAACTTTGCTTGAATTTGTATCCATTTCCTAACAAGCACATGCCATTACATTCTCAAAAGACCCTCCAAATTACCACATCTGAGGTGTTGCATTTGGGTGTTTCTTTAGCAAATGGTGCATTTAGGTTGCCTTAATATTTAGATTGCCTTACCATGGAAAGTTACCTCATGATTCAAAGCTTGGCCACTTAGAGGTGCATATAACTCTTTAAATGTTAGGATTTCACATGCTTTACGTCATGCACACCGCTACTTTGACTTTATGCAATTGTGCCAAGGTCTTTAACCCCTAAAGGCCCAAGAAGCCCACTTTGGGCTTTATGAGAACTCAGGTAGGCTCTCTTGACTTCATAATTTGGAAATTTTTCATGAAATTTTTAGGATGGATGCTGCTCATCATAATATACGTGTGAAGTTTCATTTCATGTCGTTTCGATAAGTAATGCAAAAGTTAGAAGGTTTTTTCAATTTCAATGTCAAACCGGGTAGCAAAAATTATATTCTAAATTTTTATTTTTATTTTTTATAGGGTTTTGTAGATTGATACCTACTCAAAAAAATTTGAATCACTCAATTCCAAATAATGAGGTAAGAGTTACAAGGAGTTTTCTTTTGTGGGCAATGAAGGTAGGAAGAGGGTAGAAAAAACATTTAAAATTATCTTTTACTCTCAATTTTGAAAATTTTCAAATGAAAATAAAAATGAAGGTCACAAATTGTTTGTTAGAGCATTCTCACCATTGGGATTAACAATTGTCAAATTTTTCCAAAACTTAATAGCATATTAGTTATATCTTTCATTCATCAATACCTTTCACTTTACAAATTTTGTAAAAATGAGTCCTTTTTTTTTTTTTTTGGTTGAATTTTTTATATATGCTTTCAACCCATTTTCTGACATATTGCAAAAATTGCACAAGAAACACAACATACTAGTTTTTCTCTAAAAAGTTTGAAAATCAAAATTTAACCTTTTGGAAGGACTAGAAAAGCCTACATTTTGAAGTGTAGGCACATTGATCTTGCAATTGGTGGGGATATTCATTTGGAAATTTTGGGACAATGTACTTGTGCAAATCAACCAAAGGATCCTACGGTTGGATTTGTTAACAAGCAAGTTTCAATGAAGATTTTGACCTTGCTATGGGGACTAGTGTTTTGAAGCAGTTTTGGGCCTCTAAACACAAAAGAATTTTAGGGGTTAAAAGTTGCTTATTGCAGTAATTATTGCTGAAAATTATTGTAGCAACAATAAATATTTAAATAGTGTAAAATGTCAAAAAATTAGTGTGGGGCCACCTAAATGCACTATTTGGTGTACCTTAGAGCATCATCAATGTGTACACTTGGAAAGAGACAGGCCTGCATTTTTCTTGGTGGGGGCCACTTTAGAGAGAGGTTTAGGGATTTCTAGGGCTCCAATGTAGCTATTGGAATGGAAACGCCAAACCTAACCCCGTTAGAACCACCTCCCAGAGCGGCATATTGTCTCGTTTTCCTGTGCCCCTACTCGTTTTCTTGTGCCCCTACTCCTTTTCCCAATGCGCACTGCATTTGCTGACGGAATGACACGTTGCTTAACTTGTGATAGCTTGCAATAGCTTGCAATAACTTGCAATTTCTCAGCAACAACTTGCAAGTACTTACATTCTTCTACTATCGTGCTTGAATTTGCGATGGGAGTTGTGTTAACATTAGAAAGATTCAGCCGGTGAAAAGAACTGCATACTTAAGGGGCAGGGAGCAACGCAGAACCGACTACTTCCTAGTCCCATCCGCAATATACACATTGATGATGCTCTTATACTATTAGATTTTTAGACCAGGTTAGCTAGGCTTCCATGCACAAGCATCAGGCCACTCTATTTTGTCTTTTGTTTTGCTTCTTTTTCTTTTTCTTTCCTGCTCCACATGGGAGTTTGCTCCTACCATTCTACCAGTACAGGAGCGAGATTCCAAGGCCGGCCGCCATGGTGAAGCTGCGGTGCAGGAACCATGCGCTTCTGAAATATAAGAATGTTCCCCCCTCATTTTGAGGGCTAAGGTTACGAGGGGCTTAGGTTAGATGGCATACCGTTACGTAGGTCCAAGGTAGGAAATTCAGGTAGAAAATTCAGCTTTTCATCTGCCAAAAAATGTGAGCGTTTAGAAATATACGTTCCGGAAATTGAATTAGGGAATTCATTTGAATTCATAGACCCTAGTTTAAGCTAGAACCTTGGAAGAGGATATCATTAAACAATATCAAAATAGAGGACAAGTTATTACTCTTACCCTGCTTTTACTTTGGTTTGTAAAATTAATGGGATTATGCCTCTCTAGTCCCACCATACGACATATCATCCAACCCCACCTGATTATGAGGGCATGGCTTAGCCCCTAAATGCCCAAGGTCATTTGGGCTTTTCAGAGTTCTCACGAAACATGACAATCAACCAACCTTTTCATAAATCTCATCAAGTTTTTTTAAAATTGTAACCGTACTAATTTAAACTAGATGTGTTAGAGATTGCATGGAAAAAGAAAACACAACAATATCATTTATAGTTTGAAAGATTATAATGATTGAACACGAGGGTGTTAAAACTCCAAAAGTGACTTGAAGTTTTTCAATCCTCATTTCAGATGTCATATCTAAAAAGTTGGTCACCAAAAAATATGAGCTTTAAGGTCATTACATGTCTAAGCTCAAACAATTTACGGCTTTCAAAATGGACTCCTACCTTTTGTTTTAAATGAATTTCTAATGTGGATTTTCTTCCAAGCTCTAGTGTATTTGAGGCTCATTTTCAAAATTTCACAACACTAGAAAACTCAAGATTACAGTGGACACCCTTGTACAAAATCTTGAGTAGAAAAATTATCAACATTCATTTTCAAAATCAAAATTCTGATGTTAGAAATAAACTTCGAAACAAAATTACATTGGAAATTTTTTACCAAAAATAGCATTTTAATAAGTTTTTATTCATCTTCAAAGTTTTGTAAACACCCAAATTGGGTGCCTTGGGCATTTAGGGGTTAATTTACTCCACGTGGAAATGTAAGAGTTTAAAAATTTATCATCAGGACATTGAATTAGGGAAATTTAAATTTATGTTTGGATTTAGGGACCTGTTTTAATCTAGTACCACAAAAGAGTATACAATTGAATAACGCCAAAATAGGGGGGCATATCATTACTTTAACTCTTGTTTGTGAAATACAGTGAGCTTTTCCACCCTGGCCCCCATTGACGTATATACAATAAACCAAGGGGATGCCATTTCGCAAGGAAAGGATGGGAAATCTCAGCTTTTTCCCTTGTTAGAAAATGCTAGAACTTAGATATGTATTATCAAGTGATTGGAATTGGGAATTTTGAATACACATTTGGACTTATATCTTATTTCAACTTTTTTTTTGGTGGAAGTTGAACTAGAAGCATACATTTTGCATAAATAGTGTTACAGAGCTTATGAAAAGTTGCCACATTGAAAAAATAAACATCACGTTGAGAAAAAAGTGCAGATTTTTCAATGGCACTCCTTTAGGCAGTAAGGGCTTTTTTATTGAAATTTTGTCATTTAACAAAATCTAATAGTGTTTTTGGACTAGCTTCACTTGGGATGTCTTTGTTATAAAATTTAAAATTCATTCACATTGAATTTTTCATTCATAATAATTTTTGGTTAATAATTGAAGCTATTTCTTTTTCTTTCTATTAGGCAGTTGTGCTTTGACAGTTGCCTAAGAGGCTCATTTGTGAAACTGTGGTCATGGATTTGGAAGGGGGGCCATTAGTTTTTGGTAACAACAATAAACACTAAAGCATCCTAAGTAGTTATTTTCCAATTTTGTATCCAAAAGTTACCAATTTGCATTAGAAGTTTTGGGTGGATCCAACAAAAGCAAAAAATCTATACTCATCATCATTCAATCACAAATATGTCAAAATCCGCATGACAATTTTGGATTTTTTTGGGCATCACCGCCTAGAAGCCTTGAAGTTTGAGATTTTACGGTTATGATTTTGTTCTGATGTTTGATAATGATCTTACAAGAACAATTCAAAAAATTCAAAATTGTCTTCCAAAAACAAGAAAAACACTCTTGAGCATTTAGGGGTTAAAGTAGGGCCTCAAAAGAGGACGAAAGTGACCAACTCCAATATGGGGAGCAAATTCTTATTTTTACTTCTTTTTGTAAAAGAAGTTGGAAATTATCTACTCTTACCTGTACAAAACGGCGTGCCATTCAATGTGCAGGAAAATCTGGTTACTAGTTCATTGTTAGCCAGTGAAATTGGAAAAAAATTGGTTGCATTTTGAAATTGCCGACAAAAAACCAGTTAGATTTTACTCAAAAATCTAAATATAGTATATTACTATGTGAATTTAGAAAAATATCCGGCACGGTCTGTAAGAAAACCGATTGAATACGGAAAATGCAGATTTTTAGCTGGTGAAGGCCAAAAAATTTCCGAACACTGGTGCCATGTAACTCCAGCCCATTTTGAGGACCGGACGAAGATCATGCCATGGAACATCCCGGCTCTCATTTGCTGCTCCCCATTCCCTACCCCCCAGGCCCTAGGCCCCCCACTCCCCAGCCATGCTCTCACCTGTGGCTAAATTAAGGCACACCGAAGCATTGTTTTTAACTGCAAATAAATGTTATGCTGAATTTGAAATCGTTATTAGCACAATTAGCAGCGTTTCTTTAGCCAACTTGGCTTATTTGGGAAAATCTTGTTTTGGGTTCTCTGTTGCCCAGTATAGGCACTCTGAATACCTTGATTGCACGATTTGCTTAGAATTTTAGTACTTGGGGGTGAACGTTGCATGATTTGGTTAGAGCATCACACCTTTACTCGCCAAAATTGACTCTTTAAGAATTTACATCTATTTTTAAAGTGTCCTCAATTTTTTGTCCCCCACCTTGCTCTTCAAATGTGCCTCTCATAAATAGTCAATCAATCAATCTTTAAGTGGAGTTTAGGATAAAATTCATTAAATTTAGGATGAATAGTAATTTCCATGACCCTAGCTTGATAAGCTTGGTTTGAGTGTTTGGGGAACAATTTGAGGGACTTGCAAAACTTAGGACCCCTTTACACTAGGGGAGAGAAGCCACAGAGAAAATCCTCCATGGGCTATGGCCTTCCTTTGAGAGGCCTTCCTTTGGAGGTCATAATGTATAAAATATATAGTTTTTCAGAACTTTTTTTTTTTTTTTTTTTTTGTAAGTTTTTTTATTTTTTTGTTTTGTTTTTTTTTCCAACTTTATGGGCATGCATTAGTCAATAAACTTGATGCCCATAGGAGCTAATACACAAGTGTAACAAAAATAGCATATGACCTATCTTGTAAAATGAGGTTCTTATAGCCATACTAAACACTTTACAAATAGCCTTGCTACATACTATAGACTCAAACTACCCTTATTCCAATTTTAGATACATATAGCATTCTAAGCTTACAGGTATTGGAATCTTCCCACTAAAAGCTAGTCATGAGGCTTGCTTTCACAAATAGATATTGGTTCTTATACTATAGACTATCACTCCCCTAATAGATACGGATAAGTACTCTTATAGATTAAAGCTAAAAGAGTACTTTTACTATAAAGGATAAGTGCACTATGATAAAGTGTAACTTTTACACCGAGAGCCTAGATACTCATATTAGGAGTCCAAAAGCCTCTTTCTCTAAAAAATTACTTGACTTTACTTGCAAGTTTACTATGAGTTCCCAAAACTCAAAGTGGTTTCTTACATATTTGGATAAAAAATATGACCTTCTAAAAGCTTTACCACTAATACATTTGATCTTTCTGGTTTTGATTCAACTGAGTTAACTAGGATTATTTTTTACAAGATTCATGGCTTAAAGGCCTAAAAGCATCAAATACTCTTCTGTTATGTTGGCCGCCCCCTAGTATTTCAAATACCGGCTTTAATAGTCTAGCAAGGATACAGATATAGTGGACAGAATACAAGGATGGAAGTTCACCTTCCAATCGTCTTCTCCACAAAGCTTGGCCTTACCCTAATTGAGGATTATGGGAACCTGACCCGCAGTCTTAGCACGTTGCTTAAGGACTCTGCTGCCCACTGTTGCTCTGCCTGCCATGACATGCTCTCGCGTGTAAAGTGACCGCAACAATCAGGCTCTGTACGCTGCTACAGTAGTCAGGAAGATAACGACATTTTGGGCGTTTTAAGGAAGCTAGGGTTTGGAGTCTACAAGGAGGTCTAAGCACGATGGCTTCTTCTTCTCAGACCAACACTTCACAGGTTTCGTTTGGCAAGAGGGGTTAATAGTTGTGTGTTGTTTATGCTTTACTTTCTTCTGTCTATCCGTGTGAAAGCTATAACACGCGTACAAGGGCTGCTGACACCTGATGTAACCTCACTCAACTAACATTGAATTGTTGGGTTGCTTGGGATGGACACAGGTGAGGCCCTTGACCTCTGGGCAGAATTGACGAACTCAAAGTGCCACACTACTTACCCGTATACTCTTGATTTTCTAAAAACATGTTTTTTTAGAAATATTTTGCTGGTCTTAGTATGCATACGTTGTTACAAACAGGGTGGGTATCTTACTACTGCCATGAACTTTCGATACTCGAACATCTTTTGACACCACTGGATTTTGAGGGGTTTTTTTACCATCGAAAATACACCAGAAGAATCAGAGACTACTAGGTTTCGCTATAGCCTGAATACAAGCTGCTACTAGCATTAATCTAAAAAAGCCTCGGTAAAATCATTTTGTTTGAGCTTGAGTACAAAGGATGGATACGATTGCTTGTTTTAAAAAAAAATCTTTTTTCTTAAATACCCTCTGGGTACTTTTCTGATACAAGCACGAAGAATGCTGGGCTATAGAGATACCCGCCCCAAAGTCAATAGAGCACTAAAACAAGTGATCTTATGTACTTTGACTTACTGCGGGGTAAAAAGCATGGCCTTACTGCTGGTCCACATGGCACTGCGTTGTTTTTTTTTAAATTAGACACTGCCGTTACATGCAATCTCTATGATAAGGAAAAAAAATTCCTTTTTGACTACATTAATTTGATGTGTCAAACAGAGGATGGAACGATTGTTAGTGATTGGATAAAAGAGTCACGTCTTATATTTAACCCCTCAAGGACCAAGCCCTTTTTTCAGTGAAAGTTACTGAAAACTGCCACTTTTGGGGGGAATGAGTACAAAGGTAGGAAAAACAATAATTTTTGGATATCCAACCGTAAGATCTTGTCCTAAACTATGGGAGGTAATTGTGGAAAAAAAATTAGCTCATTCTAGATGTAGAGGAGTGAGATATTGACTTTTGAAGTGAAAAAAAAAGTTTTTTTCCTTGCTACCCAAAAATTTCAGAAGCCTTTGATTGCCTCTAAATAAAAAAAAATGCTCTACGCAAATGTGAGGTTTATTTTTCCCATGTAGAAGACCAAGTTAGGTAAGTGTGGGAGAATTTTCAAATGAATTGGAGGTGTGGATCATATTTTGTAAAATCCTACAATGCCGTAAGGCCATCAAATTTGCACATACACTAGGCAAAATTGGAGGATTTATGTAAAATTATGAAATGTGAATTACTTTGATCCAATTGACAAAAACCAAGGAATCTTAGTCTACTACAACAAGGAAAAAAAAAAGTCAAAAAAATAATTCACAAAGAGTACAAAAAGTATAGCACCAAAGGCAAAAGGAATGGAAGTATGGGAGTTCCGTACCTGCCTGCAAACTAAAACTTTTCAATCATAAATTGGAATTGAATGATTCAAAGCTCCCCACATATGTATAAATCTAAAGAACCAATTTCAGATTTTTATTTTGAAAAAATATTATTTTTAGAAAAGTTTTTGTCTGCCCAATCTCCACCTTTTTTCAGAAATTCATGCATAACTTCTTCAATAAATGTCGGAATGAAGAAAAAATTAGATGCCCACGCAGGTTTTTGAATTCCTCATTTTCCAGAAAAGTTTCAAAAAATCATGCAAAGTAGTTTAGTTGTAAATACATGCCCAAAATTCCAACTGTCCCCCGAGGGGACAGTTGGTCCTTTAGGGGTTAAACCTAAAAGACCAGTTATACGCTTGAGACTCTTAAGTTTCTGGAAGCTGAATGGTTACACAGTGATTGGAAAAATTAGGGGTATGTATAGCAAAGGAGGTGATTACTTACTATACTGACCAAACTAGAAATATTCGTATGTAAAAGATGCTGGAAAAGTTCCATGCTGATGATTCTTATAGGGAATTAAGTCTCGTTGCTTGATAGTAACTGAACTGGACATTGATAATAGCTGCAGACTCGTAATACAATGGAAAGATTCTCTTCCAAACCTAGAAAAGCACAAATAAATGCCCAGATTTGATCGGGATGTTCCAGAAAAGAGTTTTTTTTTTCCCAAAAATAACTATTTTTGGCAAGGGTCCCCAGAATTCTAGTCAAGCTCAGTTCTTTAGGTAGGCTTGACTATAATTACGGGGACCCCAACTTGTACTTTTTCATTGCCATGGAGGACAAAAGTGTTGTCCACCTCATTTTCTCCTTTCCTTGTCCCTTGGAAAAAAAAATCTCATCTAAAGTGGAGTTCCTTGGTCTTCTCAATTTTTGAAATTCTCATTGGCTGAAATTTTCTCTCCACGGCTTCTCTCCCCTAGTGTAAAGGGGGCCTTATTATCAAAGTATTGCGTGTAAGGGTGAGGATGCTTTTAGAGTTGGGAAAATATCAAAATTACGCTTGACAATTGGCCATATATTGAAGGTAGGCTTGACATTTAACCCCTAGAGGACCATTGACCCTTTTGGGGGATAAATGGGATTTTGGGCTTGTACTTATAGCCAAATTGCTTTGTGTAAATTTTTGAAACTTTAATAGAAGATGGAGAATTCAAAGATCTAAGTGGCATTTAATAATTTCTTCATTCCAACATTTATTGAAGAAGTTATGCAAGAATTTCTAGAAAACAATGGAGGGCGGGTAGCCTAAAAACTTTTTTAAAATTGGGTTTTTTTCTAAATAGAAATATGAAATAGCGGTTCTTTAGACTTATATATATGTGGAAAGTTTTGAATCATTCAATTGTTATTGATAAAATGAAAGCTATGAGAAGTTTTAGTTTGCAAGTAGGTGTGGTTTTGAGAGAAAATACACTCATACTAGCAAACTAAAACTTCTCATAACTTTCATCTCATTAATCAAAAGTGAATGATTCAAAGCTTCTCACCTATACATAAGTTTAAAAACCTATCTTAAATTTTTATTTTTAAAAAGTGCAATTTTTAAAGAAGTTTTTGGACTGCCCACCCTCCCATGAATTCTAGACATTCATGCATGACTTCTTCAATAAATGTTGGAGTGAAAAAAATTTAGATGCCCACTCAAATCTTTGAATTCCCCATCATCCATGAAAGTTTCAAAAAATCACACAAAGTAGTTTTGCTATAAGTACATGCCAAAAATCCCATTTGTCCCTTGAGGGGATAATGGTCCTTTAGGGGTTATAAAAATGTCAAAAATAGGCCTCACCAAAAAATAAAAAATAGGCATTGCAATTATGGTGACCAAAACATTGCACATGTATGTTTACACTATACGAAAAATTGTTTGCAATGACACGTATTAACAAAAGTTTGACAAAAGCTTGTCCAAATGGACAAAAAAATGTTTGAATCAACGTGACATAATTGAAAAAAAAGAGTTCAAATTGAAATTGCTCCCTTGTAGTTAAAGTTATGAGAAGTTTTAGTTTGCAAGTAGGTATGGTCTTGAGAGACTCCATACCTACCCACAAACTAAGACTTTTCATAACTTTCATTTCATTATTTAAAATCAAATGATTCAAAGCTTCCCATGTACTTATTAGCCTAAAGAACCAATTACAAAAATAAAAAACTGATAATGTAATTTTTGAAGAAGTTTTTTGAGTTGCCTTGGCTACCCATAGTTAAAAAAAAACTACATACCATGCAACAACTTTTGAATCATGTAGTCAAAAGTTATGAAGGTTATTAAACCTTAAATCTACTCCTTAGGGCACATCATGTGTGAAAATTTCAAAGAAAAAAGATGAAAAATTCATTTATTGTGAGTTGTCCAAGATCACTATGTTGCCAAAAAATGATACTTGGGCTTTAGGGGTTAGATAAGTCACATTTTTTATGTTTATAAATTATTCTTGTGCATGCATGGTTTTAGGGACTTAAAAATGTAATAATGGCTATTGCTTAGTGTGCTAATTGATCATAATTGAGTTGAGAATTGTCTTTGAGTAAAATGTAGATATATGTCATACTCAACTAAATGAAAACATGTTTTCCATCATGATTTGAGTATTAGAATACGGAATGGGTGCTGGCAAGCTTTAATCCTTAAAGGTCATTGCATCCAAAAAGTGGATGCACCTTGGTCAACCTTAATTGTAACTTTCAAAATATCAATTTTTGGTACATGGTTCAAACTACAAAAATGAAACTTGACAAGGTTCATTTCTATTCTTTCTAATATTTTTGAAAAATGTCAAAAATTGAAAGAGTTATTGCCATTGAAAGCTCAAAGTGTTAGAATCCAAATAACACAATATGGTGTGTTTTTCATTCATGTTTTCTACTCTTAAAATGTATTTTAAAATTAAAATACAAAACTATGTTTCTCATTCTACCATTCATTTATGGTAGAAATTGCAGATTTTTTTAATACATATTCTAATTGATATGATTTTATTTCCACATTTAGCTTTAAAAAATTACAATAATTCAAATTTTCCATCAAATGTATCAATTTTTTAAACCATAAATAGAAAATGAATATGTCTTTCAGCAAAAATTATTAAAATTTTGTAAAATAATTAAATAAAAGGATAAACTTGGTTTGATAGTCAAATTTTACTTTAAATTGTTTGTTGTGCTTGCTTTGGGTGTAAAAAATAAAATAACAAATTGAAATATTTTTACACTCATCTTTAATGCTACTTGTACCTCTTAAAAAAGTTCAAGTAATTTGGATTTTTTTTGCTATTTTAAATGATTTAAGTTCATTTTTTGAAAAAAAAAAAAAAACAATCTAAAATTTTCATGAAACAAATTGAAATTTCTTACAGTGATACATCATTCATAGTTTCAAGCAATAAAAAATATGAAATTGTTGTTTTAACACACTTTAAAAGGCAAATTGAGCTTAGACATGAAGTTTGACCATTTTCAAATGGATTAAGAGCATCTCTACTGGTCCGGCCAAGTTCAAGCTCGCTGAAACAGTTTGAGCGGGCCTCTTGGAAGCATTCAGAGTTGGATCTCCAACGGTGCAGACTCGCCAAGGGGTCGGTGTCGGGTAGAGAGGAGCGCGATTTGGGAACACGTAGGGTGTCTAGCTGCGACTGTCTCAGAGAATTGAATGAAAGACAATATGCACACAATATCTCTCAAAATATCACTCCAAAATGATCAAAATATAAGAGAATAAAACAAATGAAATATATATCAAGGTATAGAAAATAAAATTTGGTTTCATGGACATAATCATATATCAAGTATCAAATAAGAATTGGTCTCAAAAAAAAAACAAGACTTCTTCCAAATAGGGTTTCATCTATATACTAAAGAGAGAAAAGTAAAAGGTCCTCCTCTACCATTGGTCTATGAAATACTTTACCTAAAATAAACTCCAAAGTAAAAATCCTTCTAGACCATTGATTTTTGGATCCCTTTTAAAATAAACTCTAAGGAACTCCAGTTAACTAACACTTCTAAAAGGTTCTTGCCTCATCAAAACCTTATCTGGGAAAACCTTATTAATCAAGGATAAAACCGCAAATGAATGGAAAAGAGTACAACACCTTACACATACTATAATCTAATGACTTTATTTATTTTTACCATATATTGTGATTTACATCACAACATTGGTGACCTTGCTTTTTGCAAAGCAATGTTTTTTTAGGCATGTAGTTATGACAGCTCAGCTGCGGAGACTTTGGTTAGCAAATTGCAGCTCTCCCACTGGAGCTTAGAATAGCAATCCCCCAAACATCGCTTATGCAATCCGTCATTTCAGCTTGCCAAGAGAGAAGAGTGTCTTAAGACGTCACCGTCCCCAGAAGGTTGTTTGGCGAGGCTGCTTTGAATTTCAGCTTGCGCAAGTCACCGGTAGAGATCCAAACAGCCTGTGGCCACATTGTTTGAGTGGCTTGAGTCCACCGGTGGAGATGCTCTAAGTCCTTTAGGGGTTAAACGACTTATTTGAGCACCCTCAGTTCTATAGTGGTTACTTTTTAGACTCACTTGCTTTATTTACAAGCGGCCTTCAAACCATGAGTGGTGTAGCCTACAATGCAAAATAGCTACCTATGTGCCTTTTGCTTTGATAAATTATAGTTGATTCATATCAACTCAAAAAAATTCAATTTCAATCGGTTTCAAACTAAATTTCTACCAAAAATAGTTCCAAACTGCTAAGCTGGCTTGATTTTTTCACAAATGTCCTCCTTTCCTTAAATGGTCAATTCATGAACCTCTTGCTTTGAACTAACATGAATCTACAACTAGTACCAAACACTCTCAAATCAACTCAGCCTTAGGGCCGCTTTACACATGCGGGCCAAGCCAACTGACTGCGTCAGAGGCCACTAATCCCGCCTTCTGATTGGACAAAAAGCTAAAATTAGCCCCAACCCCCTTACACCTAGAGATAGAGCCAATTTGGTGGAATGAATTTTTTATTCAACAAAGACAAGGTCTGACATGGCCCAAGCTCTCTGAATTGGGTGCGCCAAAAATGGGAGGCCAATTCTTGGCCTTGGGGCCAATGTCAAGTTTTATTAATAAAATATATTTTTTTCATAATTTTTTTTCTCTTATAGAATCCGTTATATCAAAAGCCGGGGGGCACAAGAGAAGCCAGGGGGGATGGGTGGATGGGGGAGGATGGAGGGGATGGAGGAGACGGGGGATGGCATGGGAAGATGAGAGGGATGACATGGGGGATGGAGTGGATGGCATAGGGGGGATGGCATGAGGGGATGGGGGGGATGGCATGAGGGGATGGGGGGGGATGGCATGAGGGGATGGGGGGGGGATGGCATGGGGATGAGAGGATGACATGGGGGGATGGAGGGGATGGCATGAGAGGATGGAGGAGGGGATGGCATGGGGAGATGGAGGAGGGGATGGCATGGGGGGCTTGGGGCTTTTAGCTTGCTAAATGAGTTTACTAATTACTTGTGTAGGCTTGTATATTTTGTACTCCCTCCATCCCAATATAAAACTCCAAATTAGGCATAGTTCTTGTCTCACTAAAAGGCTCCCTTTTGCTAATTTCAATTGCTAAGAAAGCGTTTGTCATGTCCAATGATCTCATGGGGGTAAGTTAAGCAATTACAAAGCATTCCTCTCCTAACAAGCTTGGCCTTGCCCATATGAGGTACCATTGTTGCTACTAATCTTTATATCATCAATAATGAGGAGCTAGCAACATGTACAAATATGGTATTTTTTGCATGGAATTTGGGTGTCTAAACGGCAACATAAAAATTGGAGATTTTTGAAACATTTGGTAGGTGGTATATTGATTCTAGAATGCTTTAGTCATTAGCATAACGACTAAAAATATAGTTAATCCCTCATGGAGAAGTTTTTTAGAGCTTTATAATTGGACAGAGGGAGTATCTATCTGCAAACCATTTTTTTCCTTCTATGCTTCTCATGGAGTTTTCAACCTTGCATATGTTGATATGTTGATTTCTTTTTCCAAGATCTTTTATGCAAGATACTCTTGATGATTCATAACTCATACTCCCTCTATCCCAATATAAAGCTCCAAATTAGGCATAGTTCTTGTCCCACTAAAAAGCTCCCTTTTGCTAATTTCAATTGCTGAGAAAGCATTTGTCATGTCTAATGATCTCATGGGGGCAAGTTAAGCAACTAGAGAGCATTCCTCTCCTAACAAGCTTGGCCTTGCCCCTATGAGGTACCATTATTGCTACTAATCTTTAAATCATTAAGAATGAAGAGCTAGCAACATGTACAAATATGGTACTTTTTGCATGGAATTTGGGTGCCCAAACGGCAACATCAAAGCTGGAGATTTTGCACACATTTGGTAGATGGTATATTGATTCTAGAACATATGTGTCATTACTACAAAGACTCAAATAATGAGGAGCCGGCATCCTTCACAAATTATGCACAAATATGGTACTTTTTGCATGGAATGTGGGTGTCTAAATGACAACCTAAAAACTTGAGATTTTGCAAGTACTTGGTAGGTGGTATATTGATTCTAGAATGCATTTATCACTAGCATAATGACTAAAAATACAGTTAGTCCCTCATGGAGAAGTTTTTTGGAGCTTTATATTAGGACAGAGGGAGTAGTATATGTTTTGCTAGATACTATTTGCATAAAACTTAATTTATGGAAGAACGAATCAATATGCAAAAATATCATAAATGCTTTGTGGTTGATAAAAAGAAAATAATAAAGGCAGTTGGTATAATATACCTTGAGAAGGTAAACAAAGAACTTAAGGGTTTGTTTCAATCTTCATGTTCAGGGTTCATGCACATTTTGGCAACATCCCCCTTTGCCCAACTCTATTTTTTGGTATCTATCATCATGTCATTGTTTCAAAATAAAAAATAAAATAATTTAAAAAAATGTGGCCTATTCTCACTTTACATTGCAACAAGAAGCCACTATCTCCAAATGCTAGCTTTTTGAAAACAAGCCATGGCCCATAAGAGATTTTTGTCACAACTTCTCACCTCTAGTGTAAAGATGGCTTAACTTTATTGAATTGGCCCAACTCCTTGGCCTCAAGGCCTTTACATATGAGACAATTGACCCACACTATAATCTTATTTTAATTAGTAGTGGAGGCCGGCCTTAAGCAAAATGTGGGTTGAAATTTGAGGCAATCGGCTCCTAGCCAAATTGGCCCGGCCCCCATATGTAAAGCAACCTTTACACTCATGTGGAATTAGCTTTTGCAATACACAACTAGAAACATAGCTGCACTGCGTGTTTGGCCTTAGGCATTTGGAGGTTTGGAATGGGATGAGAATTTTCAACATGGCAGCAACTTAGACTAAGGCTACACATGTTTTGTATTTTGTATTTTGTATTTTATGAGGTCTTTTCTTGTAGTATTACATATGCTTTGTTACATGTTTTTCTTGTGAGGATTATAACATACATTATTGGGTTGAAGACATCTCTTGCATCCTCACTAACATCACATTTATTTGTTGTGTTTTTTGGAATGAGACCCACCTCCTTTATAGAAGTTTGTATTCAAAAATAAAAGAGTTATGACATCCTTTGACGTGTTTTGTTTTTAAAAAACAATCTCCTTTTTGAAACATAGAAAATTCAAATTATACAAGCCAAGATTGTGTCACTACTCTTAGAAAGCTTATGAGCAAATTCAATAACTATTTTGTGTACCCTGCAATTTTCAATGTATAGTAATTTGCCTTGCCAACCCTTTCCATCTTTCCTATTCTAAAACGGAGCACACATTGTAATATAACAACTTCTTGCCATTTGGTGCAATAGAAATGCTATATTGCCAAGAAAATGTTGCGTAATCTTTTCAAGAGTAATGATATTTTCACAAAATTTAAAATAAAAGTTGAGGGCAATCAAGCAATGTAGCACAACAAAAATTTATCCAAAAACATTAAACGTCTACACTAAATGGTGCATTTAAGTTGCCTCACAATAATTTCTCAATATTTTACACTATATAAGTACTTATTGATATTAAAATAATTTTCATTAATAATTACTACAATTTTTTTTTAACAACAAAAGGACTTGATAACAACAAAACAATGTTGTAAAAAACAAAATTGCGTCATCTAGACCATAAACCGTGTGAAATCCTAATATCTAAAGGGTCACATGAGCTTCCAAGTGGCCCAGCAATGAGTCATGAGATAACTGTTTAGGGCAAGAAACCTAATTGTTAAGGTAACTTAAATGCAGTATTTAATGTAGAGGATAATAATAATCTATCAGATGGACCAGTTCCCAGAAATCCTCACAGGATCTACAGACATAAGGCTCAATACAGAGAACCGTGGTGGTTTTCATAATTAGCTGAAGTGACTTAAAACCATTGATAAACGTGCTTAAAATTCACATACAACACCACGATACTCACATTTTTTGTGCACACAAAAGTAAAGTAAACAACTGGAATAAGCTTTTCTCAATTCACCCACATTTGTGAACACTGCCAGTGATACCCAACCAAGACCATTGAGTCAAATGAATCCGCTCACACGAATCTAGAGCCCACACACTTAGTCCACACTTAAGTAGTTGACTAGTTCAACTCTTAGGAAAAGAAAATATAAATAAAAGCTCTGGTATTTGCAGAAGAAAAACAAGTCTGACTGGCCAGTAACTCAAACTCGACAAAACATCATAAACCACAGTTGATCGAGCTTGGCCTACCAAACTAGACACAGCCTTCGCAATCGCACAAAAAACAATTAATTAAACAGAGACACTGATCAACTCTGCGTCACACACTTGACAAAGTCTTTTAGTTAAAATTAGCCAAAAAATGTAAGAAATTCATGGGTTCACCTACCTCAACCCCACTGCCTTGCAGAGTTTAGCGTCTAAAAAGGCAAATTTCAAAGATTTTATGCAGGCAATCAGAAATGACAGTCAGATGAGAGCGGGTCAAAAAATGTGGAATCCAACACCAGGCTGAAGATCTATCAAAAGGGCTCCACCCTAAACCCTTATGCAAAATCTCTTTGCAGGACTCAACGAAAACCCTAAACCCTAAAAATTTGTTGATTTTCAAAGACTTGTGAGGGTTGAGTAGAGTGTCTCTGGCAACGCTTATCATGATATGCATGTGTGCTAAGCGTGCTGGAGTTTAGGGCGTTAACCTGATAAAAATTCGTCCATTGCAGAGTTGAAGGGACGCTCATTTGAAAGAGATTCAACATCGTTAAGAGAAACCCTAAAACGACATTTTATTTTAGGTCCTCTGGGAGCCAAAAGAATCACACAAAGCATAAGAAGCAAATATAGAGGCGGGCAAGCATGCATGACCAATCACAATTAAGAAACAAACATATGAGGAATCAATTGGAGACTTAGGACAAGTATCAACTGATCCTTCAAACCTCTCTCATGTGCACATTGCAAGCAAACATGGAAGAAGCAAACATGAAAGACTTTGATGTTGCTAATAAGTACAATGAATGACTCACATTGAGTTGATTTAGAGAACCCCTGTCTAGGCTACCACAACTAAGTGGTATACTCTTGCTCAAAGAAAGATTTTGTTAACACTAGGCCCTTGGGACTGGGCTTGTTGTTTCAGAGTCAACTTAAAGCAGGTTGGCGTCATTAAACTTAACTTAGTTCGAATCTGGTGCAGAAGAAAAAGCAACGTAGGGTTCGATAAATGGAACTAGTTATCCGAGATTTTCAAGTAAGCTAATGTTGCACAAGGGCACAAGGTTGCAGAACGCCAATGAAATAATTCAAAGGAATTTAGGGTTTTAGGTTCCGTGCCTTGCTGTGGTTTAGGGTTTGGGGTCCTACGCAAACTTCCGTTGTTAATCACACAGCGTCTCAGGTTCAAATCGCAAAGCACACCAGTCAATAATAAGCTCCAAATCCTTGCTCCATCACCTCATTATCTGGGAGGGTCAATCACTCTTTAAAATCTCGAGGCTAAGGGTACCGACTCAATATAGACCATCACTGATTTTGGCTTCAAGAGTAAATTCCACAGGACTTGAGGACTTTCCAATTAGGGGAAGGCATACAAACTCCCTCAAAACCCTAAACCACAGTCACTCAGCTCCAGAGGACAGATGAGAAAATACTGAATAAATTCATAAGGAACTGTCCTACTGGATTCCATTATGACAATCTACATGTGCATAATTTCCCGAGACGCTCATGAAGGATAAGGACGACACAAGGAATGATTATCAGAATAAACTAAGTCAGGGTCTACGGCATTTCTTATGGTTTTTGCAACCTAGACTGGAGTACATGAGCTTTTTTGAGGCATTGGTGCAAGACACATTCTAGCGTGAAAACAAACCTGAAGATGAACAATTAAAAAGCAAGATGTGAAGCGTGCTTTGCAGCGATAATAATATTGCCATATCAATAGTGAGTTTCAGAGGGTTTCAGAGTACCGTTAGTTCCATAGATGGAGATTCTCATCAGTTGAACAGACCTTGTCCTTGTAACACACTTGCTTTCTACAACAACTCGCCCAAAGTTGGAGGAAGTTGAAAGATGTTACCCATTTCCTTGAGGTGGCCAACGATTTTCAATGTTGAAAACTTATTGCGATAAAGAGACTCATCTGTTACAAAAAAAATTTGGATGAATGTAGGGTTTCAAAGTATCCACTACATTTGCCTACTTGTATTGATCCTTACGTTCAAGCACGCATTGTTAAACAACACCGATTGCTTGCAAAACTACTCTGAAATCCGCTAAAGAGACACCTGAATACAACTCCGTTTTCGACACAACAAAAGAAGTCAAGGCTGGCATATAAAAAAAGGAACATTTCATGGATACCCTTGAAGTTTGCAATATTTTCATAGATACCCTTATTTTTTTAGAAATATCACAAATACCCTTGCACCAAAAAATTTAGGGGTTTGTTTTGTTGTGCATGTCACTTCCCTTTTTCCTTTGTGCACATGCATAACAAGAAAGAATTTGTGTGCGCACAAAGGGAGAAGAAAGTGACATACATAACAAAATAAACACCTAAATTTTTTGGTCCAAGGGTATTTCTGAAATTTCCGATAAAGCAGGGGTATCTATGAAAATATTGCAAACTTCAGGAGTATCCATGAAATTTTTCCCTAAAAAAAATCCTTTCATCCACAACTGGGCGAAATTTATCAACAAATGTACAATTCAGCTTATTAGAGGACTTCTCGATACAAAGACGGGGAAATGTAGAGAGTATTGATACGCTTGGTCTATTTCAACCAATTCCTTGCGTCGATTGTAACAGCACGTTCCAGGAGCTTAGAATACCTTAAGAGAGGTCAATGACAAGCAAGCAGCCTCTTATTTACAGCAAATCAAGGATACCCGCTCTTACATCCTAATGCGTCGAATCTCATCTAAAATTTCATGCGTAATATTAGTACGGTCCCAATAATGCATCAAGGGAGGCCACATCAGGAACAAAACATCCATTTCCCGGGTAGGATCAAAACCCTAACCCTAAGTCTGAAAAACAAAGTCGGATAAACGGATCAAATTGTCCTCTATTACATCTTAGTGCGTCGACTCTCATCTAAATTTCATGCGTAGTCTTGTTACAGTCCCGAGAATGCATCAAGGGAGGCCCACAGCAGGAACAAAAACATCCATGAATCGGATAGGATCGAAACCCTAACCCTAATTCTGAGAAACGAAGTCGGAAAAACGGATCAAATTGTCATCTATTACATCCCAGTGCGTTGAACCTCATCTAAATCTCATGCGTAATATTAACCCTTAAAGGACGAGGTTACTATAATACATAGTATGTACGATGTTATATAACTAGAATTTACTACAACTAGAATTTACTACCAACAAAAAGTTTTAATTTGGGATCTTAACTACCTCACTAGAACAACATTGATCTATACTCTAATTTTGTTGTTGATCTCAAATGTAATAAAGGTGTGGATGCACTCCAAATACAAGAAAAACACCCCATATTGTATATTGGTCGCAAAGGGCTGCCTCGTCCTTTAGAGGTTAATACGGTCCCGAGAATGCATCAAGAGAGGCCATAGCAGAAACACAAAACATCCATGAATCGGGTAGGATCATAACCCTAACCCTAATTCTGAGAAACGAAGTCGGAAAAACGGATCAATTTGTCCTCTAACTTAACATCAGAATGGTAAAGAGAAGTTCCGCCAAGCTAAATTTAATTTTAAGAGGCCGTGGACGGGGAAGCGGCGCCAGCTTCTTTCTCCTGCTTCTCCAGCTCCAGCATTTGGACGGCCTCTTGAAGGTCGTCGCCAGAGCCCACGGCCTTCATAGTGTAGAAGTAGACGGCGCCCACGAAGGAGGTGAGACCGCCGGCCACGACGAGGTTTTGCGCCTGCAGCTTGCTCATTCCCAGGATCTTGCCTGCACCCGCCATCGCCGCTGCAATCCTCTGCAATCCTCTGCAACTCCGCAACCTTCGAAAGACAGGGGTTTACAGAAACATTCGCATTTCGCAAACCCTCGATTCGAAATTTGGATGCCGTTCGTCATTCATCCGCTGACTTCGTAAGAGGGATCGTCGTCGTGGATGAATATCATCAGCATCAGCACGTGTGAACCGACAACGAATCTTCGGTCTCCGCCCTTCGGAGAGAATTTCAAAAGCACCCATGCCCAAGTGAAAGCCACTATTGCAACACTAAATATGTTATTCTACCAATTAATTCATGTGGTTTTTTAGCTGCAAACTACACTGATAATGGTATTTAGTGTTATGGTACTAATAGTGTTGCCTGCACTTTAACTTCACTCACTTTAAATCTCAACTAGTTTGCATTTAGGGTTGCCTTCTTTTTGTGCACACTACTCTTTGTGATTTTGTTGCCTCTTCCGAACCATGGGAACTATGGGAACGTCATGTGAGAACTTTGGGAACATCATATGGGAACTTTGAGAATGTCGGATGGGAACTTTGGGAACATTACATGGGAACTTTGAGAACTTCATTGGGAATTTTGAGAACATCAGATTATAACACTAAATAAAAAATAAAATAAAATTTTGGAAGAAAAAAATTAATACATTTTTTCAAAAAAAATAATATATTTTTAAAATTTTTGGATTTATGGGTTTTTTGGGGTTTTTTAGGAATTTTTAGGAATTTTTAGAAATTTTAGGAATTTTGGAATTTTTGGATTATTTTTTCATTTTTCATCAATGAACGGTGACAATGATTTTAATCTAATGGACAAACTCAATCCGACCCAAGTTTGTAGTTTGCGCCAAATGGTTGTCTAGATATTAACTCATGAATTTAATTTGTGTTTTTTTGTTATAATAAAAATGAACCAATTTCTAACACTAAATGTAAACCTCTAAAAAAGATGTACTCCCAAAAATCGCAATAGTTGACAAATAGTGTTAGGTTGACATTTAGTGCTGGTAACATTTAGGGAGTTGTTGTTTAGTGTTGGGGTTCGTAATTAGTGTTGCTATCACTAAATACCATTATCCGTGTAGTGAATATTGCAACCCTTTTTTTTTTCTGGCACCAGAGTGCCAGTTTCCACCACTAGACTTCCATCTTTCCAATTTGCTTCAATGTGGAGGGGACAATTGGCACTCTGGGGCCAAAAAAAAAAGGCCTACTGAATAGTAACAATATTGCCAACTAGCATTTGCGCATTTCAACTTTTGCAAACAAAGACTTATAGGCATTCTTGAAGAACCCTATCCCTACAGGATGTTGCCTACCTTTGTACAAGAATCATTTAGTACTTAAAGAAATGACTTTAGGACAAATCCCAAAAATTTCCCAAAAAACTCTAGTTGACTAGTAGAATGTTTATGACTTGATTTGAAATTCATAGCTCCAATGGGAATTGTGTGCTATATATACTACAAGGGAGAAGTGTCAATTTGGACATTTTTTGTCAATTAGGGCACCTTGTTTCAAACATTTTTTTTGTCAATTTGGACATTTTAGTTAATTTTGATGTGTCACTTTGGACAGTTTTTCTTGTAGCTATATCAAAATACCCCATCTATATACAACACAAGAATTTGTATTCAAAACAAGAACATCCTTTGGGGGTAGTTTTTTTGAATTTTTCTTTATACTCTTCATTTCAAAATCAATGTTTTGTTCTTACAAGAAAACAATGTAAATTTGGACATTTTTTTGTCATTGTAGACATTTTATGGTCATTTTGGACACATTTAGTTAATTTGGATAGTTTTTCTTGTATAGGGGTTAACAATTTATAAAGCATTTTCACAATTTTTGAAATTTGGATTTGCCTCGTGGTCCTTAGGGATTAAAAAATGAACTCTTTGAAAGAATAATTAATGATAGTTAAGCGTATTGGACTGATTTTGAGTTAATGTAGTTGAGAGTTCAATTTCTACAAGTGTTTGCAATCCAAGCTCGATTGCCGAGCATGAACCCTCAGTGCCCCAGGGGCGATATTATCGCCCCACAAAATTATACATTCCCAAGAATCTGGTACAAATCAGTACTTAATTGCCAAGAAATTGCACTTAGTCAATGGTATAATATTACTCTCATGCTAGATAGTGGGTGATGGGGGTTTCACCACTTGTACAAGCATAGATTGTGCAAGTCAAGTATGACAAGACTACACTAGAACTTCATTTTATGCGGTTTAGGGTTTAAGTGCAAGAACTGAGATCATCAACTATGACCAGTTTCATATTGTTAAAAGTGTTTTGACATGCATGCCTTAGACTAGAGAAGGATTTTGGAGTTGTACCATTGAGAGCCATGCCCTCGTGGAAGTTAAAGCTATACCCGTACCCTGTCTATTGTCCACCATGCTGTACAAGCCTTGCAACTTTGGGCATCTAAAAAAGCACCTTGTGGATGTCATAATATCACCAAATATGGCAGCAAACAAGATACTAATAAATTAATTGCAAGCCTTGCCTAAATTTCATTAGAAGAAGCCTCTTCTAAGGCATGATTTTTGCGTCCAAAGCCACAAACCCCCCCAAAATTGGCTAGTTGTCACATACTCAACTATACTTTGTCTATTATAATCTACGAAATGGCACGGTTCAAAGTTTTGCAAGTTTTTGGTTAGGTGCATCAAGCACTCTTTTTGCTATTTCAGCGGGGAATCCTCCCCAATCTAAGTTCCCAAATCAAGACGTACAATGTATTTGAGCATGGTCCTTCTTGGCCTCATTTTCTCGTTTTCACTTTGGGCGCTCAAGGGTTAAAGAGGAACCACAAAAAAAAACCCTTGTTATGATTCTATGTTCAAAAACATCACATTTTTTGTTTTCAAGAAAAAACTTATATTGATATAAACCTTGCCAAATACCATTCCTTTACAAAGCTACCACCACCACATTACCATATATGGATCCATTCATCATCCAAAATGGTCACAAGCTCCACAATGTAACTATCCTTCTACTCCTCACCATTTTCAATATTTCAAGGTGGTATTTTCATTTGAAAGTAGAAGTTATTACATAATACATTGATTTGAATGTTTATGAAGGCAATAACAAAACACACCAATTGATGTATCTCTTTAACATGGTCTCTAACTCATATATTCTTCCTCTCTACTCATACTTAGGGCCAACTTCCATTAGTGATAAAAAAACGACCACAATGATAGCATTTTTCAATATCAAGAAACTAAGACCCTCAAAGTTTCCAAGATTCTTGCTAGAAACTTGTGAGAACATCATTTCCAAATTCCAATTTTACTATTTTCCAACACACTTCCATGCAAGGTTCAGCAACTTGTTTGCAATTTCTTGCCTTTCCCAATTCCAATTGCCCATGAAAATTGCCACTTACATTTAGAAATCATAAAATTATCCCTTCCTCACTTTTCTTCAACTTGTATTCAAATTCACAAGGTGCAAGGGTCAATCCATCACTACACCAAATAGTGATTTAGGTTGCCTTAATGATCAAGTTGCCTTACCTTGGCAAAGTTAAATTATGGTTCACCCTAGGCTACTTGGAGGAGCATGCAATTCTCTTTAAGCGACAACAATTCCTAATTCTATCTAAATTCTAGCTTCTCAGCTCCTTATCTTTAGCGCTTGTTGCTACACCCAACCTTTGCTTGCTTCCTCCATTATTCATCACAATAATTATTGACAAAAATCATTGTAATCTTGGTAAATATTTAAATAGAGTGAAATGTCAAGAAATTAATATGGGGCAACTTAAATGCAGTGTTTTTATAATGAATAATGCTAAGTCAATATTACAACAAGTGTAGGTATCAATTGTACCAATAGAGGCAACAAAAATGTCTTTGTAATAAGCAAATTTTGGGCTAGCAATCTTATTACAAAATGTGGCCAATTTAAAAATTTGAACCATGAGTGATTGCCACCAACTTGATCCAAAGTAAAACCTCAATTTAAACCACTTTGTGTATGTATCCCTCTCTTCACTCTATACATATACCCCTTTCTGTCATGTAAAAGGACAAAAAGATCACTGAAAGTTACACCATGACACTCTCTCTTAGCTTATCTCTATTCTTAATTGTGTATTCTATTCTTGGTTGTATTTTTCTATATAGAAAAAGTTGTATTCTACTCTATATAACGATAACGATACTAGGATTAAAACCTATACGAAAATCTTAGCGAGAGACACGTGTCACTCTAAGGAGCGTCCTACCTTTCCATTCAAACTCACTTCAACGTGGGAGAGTTGTGTTGTTTTCGAGGCCACCTTTGGCAGAGCGGCGATGGTGACGAGCCAGAGCGCCACCGGACAAATCTAAGCTAACAAACTTTCGATCATGGTGGGCGCATCACCATCTCCGCCGATACCGACACCGTCGACGTCGACGTCATCATCCTCTTCGTCCGCGTGGTTGGAGTGCTTTCGTGTGGGCTCGTTGCCCACCATTTTCTACGTCCCCGATTTCGTTTCCTCTTCCGAGGAGTCCTCTCTTGTCCAGCAGGTGTGTTGTTTTCTTTCGCCTTGTGTAAGCTTACCGACATTGTTCCAGTTCATGATTCATAATTCTAACCGAACGATTGCGCTTTGAAGTATTTGGAACGATCATTTTATTATAATTTTATAAGTAACTGAACCCCCCCTCACGACTCTTTTTTTCAACGAATTTGAACATAAACTTTGTAACACGATATTTGTTAATTTGGGAAAAAAACACTTTCCCAAAACGGATTTTGGGATACTGAATTTTTGGGATACTGAATTTTGCATTTGTGAGAATATTTTGGTGATTTAAAAGTGAGGGTTTTGATAATTCTTTTGAGTATTCCATCAGTAATGTAAGGTCTTGAAGAAATCATCATAAAATTCACTCTAAGTCACCTAAAAACTCTTGTAAATGAAAAACTCAAAAGTTCCAAAATTAGGGTTTTTTCCCAAATTAACTGATATTGCGTTTTGTCTTTCAATTTACGTCCATGTCAATTCTTTTTTTATGTTTTTTGAGTTTCTTGAGGAACTAGTTTTGAATTTTCAAAATCTGCTGGACCGGCAGCTGTTTTAATAGTTTCCTTTCTGTTAAAAAGAATATGAAGGTTTTAATACCATCCCGTACGGTGGATGTATGTGTCTAGGGTTTGCCTTTTAGAGCTCGTGCAACAGAAATGAACGGCGTGCATTATGGGGTTGCTTTATCTCCATTCTTCAATACATGGAAATTCATTTGAACTTTCAAGTGGAGACACGACCTGATTTGGTCTCAATCGTGTTTTTTTTTGTATGGTTTAAACCCTGAAAGCCCAAATTAGGGACCTTCCATTTTAAGTAGGTTTGAGTAGTCATATAGTGACCTCGTTTTTTTTTTTTATAAATTGCGTCTTTGATCAACACTTGAACTGTTACTTGTGGATTCTGGTGAGATATTATTTGGTTCCACCTGAATCTGATCAATTGAATTGGTCATCTGTAAAACCAAGAATTTTTGGTGTTTTAGGGTTTAAGCGATGTCTGTCTGTGCAGGTGCAGAGTGCTCCGGTTGCGAAGTGGAAGACTCTGAAAAATCGCCGGCTCCAGAATTGGGGTAAGCGTTTTGAAGTCTCTGATTCAAATTGTATCTTTTCATCAAGTTTTTAAAGAGTACCGGCCATAAGATTCAGTTTTTGTTTCACTCTTTATTTTCTGCAGCTTAACCCAAGTACCCAAAACTGTGCCTCATGTTTCTTTCTGTGAGCAGTTTAGAGTATTTGTGTGTAGAGTTTCTTGTGTGCAACATTTTTTTGATTTTAACAACACATATTATGTTCTTCGTTGATTCTGATGACATAAAGCTTATTCCATCTAAATTCTCTTGTTTTCACAATATGATTCATTTCAATACTTGTATTAAGGGGT
Source organism: Ulota crispa (assembly GCA_963920765.1). Lineage (NCBI taxonomy): Eukaryota > Viridiplantae > Streptophyta > Bryopsida > Orthotrichales > Orthotrichaceae > Ulota > Ulota crispa. Next base: position 26,717,850 of record OY987244.1, read on the forward strand.
TTAACATTTATGCTTAATCGTATGACATGGGGTGTTTTTTGAGCAGGAGGCGTCGTCCATGAAAAAGGCTTAATATCACAACCGAGTATGTTCTCCCTTTTTCACAAACTTGTGATTTCATATTGGTTCACATACTTTCGGTTTGAATGTTATGACAAGGGGTATCCTATGTGGCTCAGTTCAGTAACATAATTATTTATTCCATCTGTATTTCTAAGGGAAAATTTCATGGATACCCCTGAAGTTTGCCATATTTACATAGATACCCCTGGTTTTTCAGAAACTACACAAATACTCTTGGTCCATAATTTTCAGGCGTTTGTTTTGTTATGCACGCTACTTATTTCATGACCAATGTTAAAACAAGGAGTGCAATAGAACGGAAAAGAAGCAGCGTGCACACAAGGGAGAAAAAAGTGGCATGCACAATATAACAAACGCCTGAAAACTATGGACCAAGGGTATTTGTGTAGTTTCTGAAAAACCAGGGGTATCTATGTAAATATGGCAAACTTCAGGGGTATGAAAACTATGGACCAAGGGTATTTGTGTAGTTTCTGAAAAACCAGGGGTATCTATGTAAATATGGCAAACTTCAGGGGTATCCATGAAATTTTCCCATTTTCTAATTGCCAAATGGCATCTTGCCAATTGTTGAGTGTTGTTAAATCTTACATGGTAACATGGAAATTCAATATTTCGTCTCTTGGGTGTCTGGAATTTGAACCACTTATGGTAAACTAATGAAGGGGTATATTGGAATGCAGTTCCGGTATGGTTGAGTACTATAGCGGAGAAGATAACAAAGGCGACAAATCTGTTTCCAGCTCCCATCAATCACATCCTCGTGAATGAATACCTGCCTGGTCAAGGAATTACGGTGTGACTCTGACTCCTTATAGCCCAGAATTATCATCTCATGAACAAGAATCCAATTCTTTAAAAACCATAACGCCCAAATTGAGCTTTATGGTTTTTTTTAAGTACAGTGGTTTTGAGTATCACACTCTACATAGGGAGATCTCATAAGGAGATCTCTTAATGTTGGTGGACATGGATGTCCTAATTTTTTGCATAGATCTCTTGATATTTTACATACTATATATGCAAAACATGAGGAGATCTTTGGATGTTTTGCGTATGGATTATTATTTTTGGACTTTGGATTGTTTAAAGGGAAAATAGAAAAAATACCCCTCAATTCTTTCAAAATATCAAATATACCCCTATGTTATTTGAAATATCAAAAATACACTTAGCTTTGTGTAGTAATATCAATTACACCCCTAGTTATCTTTGAGAATGTCATTAATACCCCTAGTTTTTGTGCCTCTTTACAACAATTTTTTTTAAATATCAAAATGACAACAAAAATTACTATGTAATCATTGCAATGGCTTTGACCACAATAGACTTACATGCAAACACCCTATATAGAGCTGAAAGAGCTTGCTTCCAAGAATTGGCTTGCTTTTAACTTACATCTAATTTTTGTAGTTTCCATTATCATCCAAGTATTTACAAAAATTAGCAAAAAGATGAACAAGAGAGTTAGGAATATTTTTATAATTCAAATAATACAAGGGTATATTTTATGTTTCATAATAATTGGGGGTCCTAAAGAACTAGGGGTGTAATTGATATTACTCCACAAAACTATAGGTATTTTTGATATTTCAAATAATATAGGGGTATATTTGATATTTTGAAAGAATTGAGGGGTATTTTTGATGTTTTCTCTTGTTTAAATGCAGTTAAATATGGCATTATAATACATAGGGCCTGATTTTTTGCTTTTATTTTTTGGACCAGCGCTTCCAATGTTCTTCATTAATTCTGGTGATATAAAATATGATCTCACCTTGGTCTTTGAGGAGTTAAACTAATGCATGGAACTCTGGAAACGCAGTCGCATCAGGATGGTCCGGTGTATCATCCCGTGGTGGCCATTCTCTCACTTGGAGCTCCCACTCTGATGCACTTCACACCTCATTCACGCTTGAGTTACGGGAATGAAAATGGTTAGTGCCATACAATATATCCAAGTGCTGCAAACCAAGTGTATTTTAGGACTTTTTTTTAATCCCCCAAATTGGACCACTCATGTTTTTTAAGGCAGTTTTGATTGGGTCTTGTATTGTGTTAGATGTGTTCTTTATTTCTTTGTTGAGAATTTGTTTATTTTTCTGACCAATATATGCAATGTTTTTAACTAATTCTAGTGATATATAATTTGGCTCCATATGAATTCTACTATTTTTGCAGTGTGATCAATTTGATTTGGAATTCTTGTATCCTTGGTTTTTTAGGGGTCAATTTCTGAAGGATCAAGATGCCCAAATTGAGTTCCTCTTTTTTGTTTTTTTACTCATTTTTTGGCAGTTTTGAGTAGATCAAATGAGGGGCTTTCCTTTTGTGGTCTATATTTTATTTATTTTGGACCTCAAGTGAAGAAACTCTATGTTGACAATAGTTACATGGGAGGAAGTTTGAGTGTGACCTATCTGAATAGAACACTAATGCTACAAGGACAAAGCCTCATGTAATGCAACTGTTTGTTTATTAATTGACCAACTCATCCAATGACCTTCGTTGACTTAAAGTATGGCACAATCTGACCTGTACTCTTCACAAATGTGCTTGAAGGAGTTTTTCCATTTCAAACCATGAATGCTTGGCCCTTTAGAGGGCAAACTCCCTAATGTGATGATTTTCATAGCTCTAGATTATTGGACTAGAGTTGCTGGTTTTATTGCATGGAATTCAATTCATTGTGGTTGGGTTGTTCATTTGCCAAAAGCTAGATGGGTTGCATGAAGAAGTCCAAGGCGAGAAAGAGCATAAAGTCGAAGCAACCTGCTCATTGGTTTTGATGCCCGGCAGTTTACTGGTCTTTAAAGATTCCGCTTACGCAGGTAAGCTCAGAGGATTCTCCAGTACCGGAGTAACGCTGTATGATACTATTGGGCTTGTATATTTGAACCCCCCATTTGGTCCGTAAGAAATTTCAAACTCTGTTAAACAGTGTTTTCAATAAAATCAGACTGTTACATGAACTTTTAGTCATCATTGTGAAGAGAATTTCCTCATGGTTTATGATTCATGGGGGAGGCCTCCTCATGAAGCCTCTTTATGATCATTATCAGGGAAGATTCTCTTTACAACGATGTTTAAAAGTTCGTGAAACAACCTAATGCTGCTGTTTTTAGGGAGGTTGGTGCAAATGAATGTCAAATCTAGCTTTCATTCGTTGATTTGTAAGTGTATACTGGAACTCGTACCTGATGTTGCCGTGTGCAGACTATCTGCACGGGATTGACGAGGCGTACGAAGATTTTCTGAATGACAAGGTATGGCCCAACTACACTTCGACTCTCTCAATGCTGGTGTCGAGAGTTAATTCGAACAAGCCCTAATCAATATCTGCACAACTATAACATGCTCTGGCTTTTACTCTCTACACGTTTATGCTTTTGCGGTGCTTTGCAAAACTGTTTCTCCGAGTCCTGTTCTATGCATCTTCGTAACAAAAGCTCTGGATTATTCTAGAACTGAAGCCGAATTGACTTAATCTTCTTCTGTCACAGGACACAAGTTATTAAAAAGAATGCTATGGTTGTTTGGTGATATGGAACGTACTAAAGTGTACAAAAAACATTCTGAAAACTTTGTTTTGTCGTTAGTCCTCTTTTTTAATGCCTCGTTTCATCTTTTCTCTTGCAGGTGGTGAATTTGGACGCTTGTTGGTCGCATATGAAAGGGAAAAATCTAGGGCCTGTAGAGGATTTGCTGCAATCGAACCTGAGGAAAGGCGTTGGTTCTGAGAAGGGTTTTCTGAAAAGGTCAGGGACTCGGATTTCGCTCACATGCCGGCATGTGCCTAAAGTTTACAAGAATCTACTTCGATTGTAGGAGTCAGTTTTCGGTCCAATGATTGATTAACACCACACTTGGGTGGTCAGACCAGTATATGAATGACGCGGCTATTTTGTACACCAAAGGAGAATGAGACGAGGCATACTGATAAACTTGCAAACGGAGGGTAGATTTTCTTGTCGTTTCAGCATTCGCGGGTGCATTTTTCTGTGACGCCCTGCCGCAATCACTCCGTCATTCTCCTCCCTTATAAGGTGGCTGACGATCTGGAGAAAAATAATACAAGAGTTGGTGATGGTAAAGCATTGCCATATTTGAAATTCCAATTGAAGGAAAAAAATTTATTAGAAAAGTATTGTGGATCACGCTTGTTAAGGTTTCTGCAAGACTTGCATATTTTTACAGTCAGATCTTATTTCCGATTAATGATTTGGCAAGTGCACCAAATGTTTACCTGAGTGGATTTTTTTTCCTCCCTCGACGGCTCCTGGGCTGGCTGGCCAGTGGTTTGCTGGAAAGTGTTGTCGTTGTTGTTATGGATACGGTTTTCCTTCTCTTCCTTGTGGATATTTTGCTCTCTTGGTTTTCGATTATGTTTGCTGACGACCGAGAACCTGGAGCATCGTCTAGATTGTCATGTTCTGTATTAGACAGCCAATTCAATTTGCGCACCAGATGAATGGAGGCTGAAGGTTGATCTCGTCTTCTAGGTGTGGACCTCTTCTGTCTTCTGAATTCTTTGGGGAACTCACTAGCTTGGTCTGCAGACTTCCGCCTCGTTGACCGCTTGTTAACCTCCGGATGTTTTTCAACGTTCTCCAGGCCATCTGGCGCCTCATTTACACTCGAGAGTCCAGACTTCTCAGCAGTCTCATCAGCATCTGTAGGTTCGTCAAGTAGAGACACCTTTGTTGTATCCTCTTCTAGAATCAGGTAGCTGTCTATGGAGATCGCATCTGCATCGGCATCGATGTCGAAGGGATTTTGTTGTCTTCCAATTTCTACTGCAGCATCACATGCTACATCATCATGCGCACTCTCCCTAACCGAGAGATCATCAAGATTGTCTTTCTCATACAGGATGGATGTGTATGGTGAGAAGGCTTGCACACGTCGTAGATTTTCTCTTACGCTAATCTTTATTACTTCATTCACGCTGTCCCTATCGTTGGACTTGAGGTGCTTGTGAGCATCATCAGTGGATTCGCTATGATTACCTCCTCTAGTTTGCGTACCGGTTAAAAGCCAGAGTTCTGCCTCTTCATTCTGTGCAGCAAGAGGCTGGCTGCTTCCTTTGGCATGCGGACCGTTTGACGGCCAATGTTCTGCCTCTTCGTTTTGTGAAGCAAGAGGAATCACATTGGTTGCACAGGACTCCCAGAGCTTATACGTTGAGCAATCACTCACAAAGTAAGTCAGGTCAGGAGCAGCAGGCTCGGACTGTGACTGGAAGATATACGGTAAGATATCTGGGAGACTATCGAATGTCTCAGCTGAACTGCTTGGATCAGGCTCCTCGTTCAATAAATCTGCTGCCGCACTCTCACCGGGCTTGGAAACATCTCGAAATCTGAGAGTCAACTTTTGTGACAGTTTGATCTTACGTGTGCTCATGTCTACCAGCAACGTATGTGTATCACTGTGCCCTCGGATTTCAATACGGCTTTAACAGTTCACGTTGCTCCTTCAACTCGTCAGATTAGTTAACTATTTATCTCTTCTGACAGCTCCTAACCGACGTCATCCGTTATTTCTCCTCGTTCTGTCTTCAAGATGTAATTCAATTGCGTTGATGTCATCTCCACCAAATTTTCAGTGAGCAGAATTGTTCCTTAACACATGCTGTAGGAGATTTGGTAAGTCAAAAGTGTCACTGCCAACTAAAAACAACTCGGATTTGCTTTTCTTACAAAAAAGACATTTAAACAACCGCGTAGAATACCTACGACTACTACTCCGTATTCACAAAACGATCGTCCTCCCCAGAACTACGTAGCCAACAGTTTTATACAAGCTACTATTAAATTGACTCGAATTACAACGAAAACAGTTCATAAGTCGAGTTTTCATTGTTGTATTTCGAACCTTTGAGCACACTGTACGATACTAGCTGGAAGAGTTTGTGACAGCCAATTTCTTCGAAACCTGTATAGTCACATTTAATTTCACTCTAGATCAACGCCGCACAAGATTCAGATTGCAAAGCAAATGTGAGATGAAGCAAAGAGCTGTGCCGCAAGCATTTTAGTTCTTTTCCAGAACTGTGACGAAGAATCATGGCAAAGGCCACCACTTCCAAAGAGTAAGTAAGTTAACTCTCGGTTTTGAACATCAACACACTCACCGTATTCTCCTTGGCTGTAATTTCACTACAAAAAACTAAAGATGACGGCCGCAATTGCTCCACATTCGCTCGTTGGCACATTGACAGATTAGCGATATCGTACTTACTAGCTTGTGCTTGTGCGTCATAGCTCACACCTGAGATCAAATGGCGAACAATTCCAAAGCTAATGATTGATGAACAACGCATATAATAGAGAAAGCTTCTTCATACTTCGAGAAAAAGATGTGATTCGTCTCAGAGTCCTCACTCACATGCATCTGAAAGATTTTCCAGAGCGCGGAGATTCAAAACTTGATTGCATGATATAAGAACAAATAGAAGAGTCATTACAGCTAATTTTCTTGTTGACTGATATTATAACGTTAAATAATAATCCATATCAACACCGCACAACAGTCAAATTTCGATTGATGAAGCAAATAGCAGTAGCGGAAGCAGCATGATACCTTCTAGCAGCTCATCCGATGTAACTATCACCGTTCCACAAAAAGAACTCTGATTGCGCTCTCTAATTCAAACAACCACAAAATATGCACCGTATTTCCCCCGCGGCCGTAATTTCACTGCAAAGTAAGACAACGGTCACGGTTGTTAGGTGACGGCTGATTGGCAATATTGTCGCACAAGCTCGTGGATGTGAATTGAAGCTCATTTACGCATAAGTGTTTGGAGCAATTCACAAATCACAATCTCTCTGTAAGCTTAGTGCAACTAAAAAAAGATGTAATCTAAATCAAGCAAGTTCAGATAAAATTACTGCTAAAAAATCATATGAATTGGTATTGTCGCACAAGCTCGTGGATGTGCGTTGTAGCTCATATGCGCACAAGTGTTTCGAGCAATTCAAATCTCTTTGTAGTGCAATTAAAAAAGATGTGATCTAAATCAAGAAAGTTCAGATAAAATTACAGCTAAAAAATCATATGAATTGATTAGAAGAAAACTAAAAAACAAGAGATTTGACCTGAATTGAAACGCCGATCGCTGCTGAAGCCGAAGATCTTTGAGCTGGTGGCGAAAACTTCTTCCCGCTTCGAGAGAGAGAGAGATGCTATAGTGCTGTCACTCGCGCTTTGAAAGTCTCTCCAGGGCCAAAATTCGTAGTCGGTACAGGAGCTGATGCTGATGAAATTCATCCGTCGCGACGTCCTTTTGTACGAGGTCAGCGGATGAATGACATACGGCATCCAAATTTGAATGGAGAGTTGTGAAAGTACTGCATAATGGTCGATGCATCAGCCATTCGACATCGCAAGTGCCATCGCTGTTGTATTTGAAAATCTTGATTGAGACTTCAAGGGCGGGTTCAGTATATTCCACGTCCCATTAAACTTACCCGCTGAAATTTCAGAATCTGATTGGTCTTGAAAATTAGTTTTAATTTTATTACGGAGTAGCAAGTTTATGCCCGTCACATGAAACTCAAAATTCTGTATCAACACCAGTAATTAAAAAATCTCTATTCATAACATTCAGTAGCAGCACTAGTAAAGGCTGCCCCTCCTTCCAAGAGAATAGTGTGGAATATTCCACACCATTCTTTAGCTATGGGGACACTTGACTAAATTTATTAAAGAGTTTATGAAAGAGAGGCTCAGTTTAGTGCACATACGTTGTTGTGGAGCCCAGTTATGTCAAAAAAGAAAAGAAAAAAATTAGAAAAAGAAAAAAATAATATATAAATATATATATAGTCAAAATGAAATTTTTGGATGATACCTAAAAAGAGGGAAAGACAGCCTCTCTTTAGGCTACTCAATGTTATGTTGTAAAGCATTGGATGTCAAGCATCTACTGTAGTGTTTCTCAATTGTCTTAAAATTGATATTCAAATAAGGGAAGGAGAGGAAAAGGCAAGGGAAAGGGACGGTGAAAATCATTAGAATTTAAAAAGGGGTTACGCAAAGAGCAGGCAAGGCATACTTGTTTGACTAGTAAGTTAGAGCATGGAACTGGATACTTTAGGTTATATTGGCACGGTCAAGTATTGATAGGTGTGCTTACTTTAATCTTAAATGGATCAAACATTCATATTTTAAACAATAAATGATTGCAAATGTGTCTAATACTTTCAAGTGTTCACACTTTCATCTATCCAATTGCGCTTAGACTATTTTGTTAGCTCTAACACTTGTACAACAATATTTCCAAAAACTCATAAAATAGTCTACAATTTAAAGAACACAAGTAAATTTTGCTTTGAAAGCTTACTTTTTGAGTTCCAAATACAACCCTTTAAGATCGATTTTAGAAAAAAGTAAGTAAATATCCTTTCAAAATACCCTGATTTGAACTTAACGAATTTTTTTTTCAAAATCACTAACTTTTGTCCATAATCACATTCAGAAGGAATATTCAATTTTAGGTTGTGAATCTTATAGATTAATAGGTAGTGAGTGTAATAATACATTCAGTTGTATAGATATGATCTATACTTCATACTTAGTCTTGATTTTTGTTTGAAAGTTTTTGTTCAATTACGATTCTAAATTGCACTTTTATTTCACATCTTTATTTTTTGGAAATTTGGACTACACATCCCTTGGTCTCTAAGGGATTAAATTTAGTTTTTAATTGTACTCATTTTGAAAATCTTCTCAAAAATACTTTTCCATGTGGACCATAATAAAACAGTCCATGTACAAACACATATTCAGAATCATGCCCTAATAAATCCAAAAAATGAACAGATATGAGACATCCATATGACAATGTTCAAAATGAAATATGAGACTTGATTCAAAATGTTCCTTCAAGATTTTGAAATTTAGACAAAAATAAAAAAAAACTTAACAATCGACATTGAGTTTTTACACTAATTGAAAGGGTGATCCTTGGACACCAAGTAAGGGTACCAAACTTTGGTACCATCTATTTGTGCCCATATAATTACCTTTCCACTAACATAATGGTACTTAATATTCAAATCCTAGTTTTGGACAATTTTTTTAGTTTTGACATCATTTGTGTGCCCTCCCATGAATGGAGAGTTCTTTGAAGGAGGCATGTGCATTGGTTGAATTTTTGAAAGGATGGTCTCATGAGGCCCAAAAAGAAACACTAGTTTTAGACTTCAAGTAAGTCAAGAAAGATTACAGAAACCAATTCATCAATACATAATCATAATAAAATCAAATGAATTTGCTCATTTATAGGTGATCTAACATAAAATAACTACTTTAATCCTCTTGTACTACTTATACGATCAAGGTTTGATTTACTGCACATATGGGTTGCTCTAATTTTTCATCCACCAAAAAATGTAAGAGGTTAGATGTTCAGATATTTATCATTAGGAGATTGAATTGGGAAATTCTGAATTCTTATTTTGACTCAAAGACCCTAATTTTGTTTAGAATTAGAGAAGAAAATAAAACTAACCGACTTAAATATAGGGGGCAAATGATTATTTTTACCTTTGTTCATAAAGTAAGCTAAGATTTTTCACCTTGGCTTCACAAACACATACGTGCAGTACACCAAGACCATGGCTAGTGCAATTCAAAAAAGTATCCAAATCTGCCTAAACTTATAACATATTTTCTTTACAGCTTTACAAATGCAACTAGCATAGTAGGAGTAGTCACACATTCTTCACCTCACTCTTAATCTTTAGAAAATGGGGACGTGGCACTACCTCCTTGATTTGCGGAGGCTCAATTCTCTGAAAACTAAGAAGTATTTATCTTCACCTCTAGAAGAGAAGAATGGACATGAAGAATTTGTTGATCCTTTATGATTTACCAATAGTAGTCGTACCTTCTTCAAGCTTTTGTGAAGAATGAGAAGTTTTGGAGTGGAAATAGGAGCCCATGGGAGCACTTCTCTATGAAGAAGGTGAGACTCTCTTTTTGTGGGTGGTAGAGAATGAAGAATGGTTAAAGCAAGAGGGGTAACCGCAAAACCAAGAGGTGTGACGGCTTAAACTTAAAAATAATGATGAATACAAGCAACCACAAGTGAAAACTTTGCGTCTAAAGACTTCTCCATTCCATTCTTCTCCTTTGCAAGTGAAGAGAAACATTTCTCAATCTTCAAAAAACAAGGCCTCTGCAAATCAAGGAGAGTTTGCTACATCCCCATTCTTTGAAGATTGAGAATGGGGTGGAGAGCCTGATGTGACTATCTCTAATGTGTGTCTCTTTTTCATTTTACTCTTCTTGCTTTCACCCTCCTTGTAATCAAAGATTACAATTGAGTGTGTGAATGCAACTTACTTTCTTATTGCATCACCATGCACTAGATAAACTCATTCTCCATACTCCAACGCTCACTAAAAGGGAGTCACACCTTCTTCATGATTGGCTCCTCTTTTCCACTCCACAACTTATCATTCTTCATATAAGTTTCATTCTTAGAGAAGTTGTGACTACCCGTAGTGCTATTTTTGAAATTTTATTGCTTTTAGCAATGTAGTTATTTGTGTCTGTGAGCTAATAATGAATTTCATGTTTGGGATAGCTGAACTCAAGGTTTAAATTTTTGATAAATGGGTGCTGCTCTGTCCCTCGACATTGGAGAAAATCCGGAGGCAACGAAAAGCAGTGGAGGAAATCTGTCAGACTTCGCCAGAAATTAAACCCTGCAGCTGAAGCAGACCACGGGAGCCTTGATTGGTAATACCGAATGCTGACAAGGCTTCTTGACACTGTGATGCCACGTTGAGGATAACGGCATGGTGAGCAGAAGCCCTGCCCATGTGGATGACGTCAGGCTCCGGTTTCTACTTCTGCCCCTTGCTGTCCAGTCCCTTAATTTTCAAAGGGGTTTTTTCTTTTTTCTTTTTCCCCTTTTTTCATCCACAAAGACCAATACTTCTAATACTTCGATGACATTGAGAGTTTAACCCCTAAATGCCCAAGGCACCCAAATTGGGTGTCCAAAAAATTTCAAGAAATTTTGAAACTCTATTGAAGGTACGGATTTTATCATTTTCAAATTTTTTTTTTGGAAAAGTTGCATGCTCAAGTTAGCTCCACTGTTCAAATTCAACTTCTTCCATATCTTATTCCAATTGTTTTTGGTGGAAGGTTAACTACAAGCATACATTTTGTGACATGAATAGTGTTGTGAATAGTGTTGTGAATAGTGTTGTGAATAGTGTCACAGAGCCTATGAGAAGTTGCCACATTGAAAAGATGGGCATCAAGTTGAGCAAAAGGTGAAGATTTCTCTTGGGCACTCCCTTGGGCAATAAGGGCCTTTTTTTCTGAAATTTTGACATCTAACAAAATCTAAAAGTGCTTTTGGACTAATTTCACTTGGAATGTCTTTGTTATACTAATTAGAATCTATTCACCATTGAAAATTCTTTCATTCATAATGATTTTTGGGCAATAATTGAAGCTGATAAATTTTCTTTGTATTGGACGATTGCGTTTTGACAGTTGTATTGCAGGCTTGTTTGTGAAATTGTGGTCATGGATTTGGAAGAGGGGCCATTGGTTTTGAAGTAACAACAATAAATACTAAAACATCCTAAGTGGTTGTTTCCCAATTTTGTATCCAAAAGTTGCCAATTTGCATTAGAAGTTTTGGGCAGTTCCAAAAAAAGTAAAAAATTCCATACTCATCATCATTCAATCACAAATATCTTGAAATCCGTGCGGCCATTTTGGATTCTTTTTGGGTCGTGCCATTTAGAAACCTTGAAGTTCAAGATTCAACGGTCACAATTTTTTTTTGATGTTTAATAATGATTTTACAAGGACAATTCCAAAACTTCAAAACCACCTTCTGAAAACGAGAAAAACACCCTTGGGCATTTAGGGGTTAACCCCTAAAGGCCCAAGTGGTCCCTCAAGGGCCAAGTGGGGATTTGGGCATGTACTTGCAACTAAACTACTTTATATGATTTTCTAAATTTTTTACTAAAGATGGGGTATTCAAATATCTACACGGCCATTTAACTTTTTCTTCATTCTGACGTTTATTGAAGAAGTTATGTATGAATTTCTGAAAAATAGGGGAGAGGGGGTAGCCAAAAACTTTTTAAAAAATAATATTTTTTGAAAATAAAAATCTGAAATTGGTTCTTTACATTTATTCATATGTGAGGAGCTTTGAATGATTCATTTTTGATTTATGAGTGAAAAGTTTTAGTTTGTGGGCAGGTACAAGACTCCCATACCTCCATTTCTTTTGCCTTTTGTGCTTTACTTTTTTGAGCTCATTGTGAATTTGTTTTTTGACTTCTTTTTTTTCCAAGTTGTAGTAGACTAAGATTCCTTGGTTTTCACCATTTGGATCAAAGTAATTCAAATTTCTGAATTTTACATAAATCCTCCAATTTTGCCTAGTGTATATGCAAATTTGATGGCCTTACAAAATTGCAAGATTTTACAAAATATGATTCACACCTCCAATTCATTTGAAAATTCTCCCACACTTACCTAACCCCTAGAGGACCAAAGTCTCCTTGGGGGACAAATGGGATTTCGGGAATGTACCTATGGCTAATCTACTTTTTATGATTTTCGGAAACGTTTATTGAAGGTGGGGAATTCAAAGATCTTCATGGGCATCTATTTTTTTGCTTCATTTTGACATTTGATGAAGAAGTTATGCATGAATTTATGAAAAACGGTGTTTGAGGGGCAGCCTAAAACTTCTTTAAAAATTTCATTTTTTTCAAATAAAAATTTGAAATAGGTTCTATAGACTTATATAGATGCAAGGAGCTTTGAATCATTCAATTTTGATAAATGAGATGAAAATTATCAGGAGTTTTTGTTTGCGGGCAATTCTAGATTCTCTACTCTAAAATAAACTTTAAAGTCCTTTATTTTACTCAATTTTCAATATTTTGAAAAAAAACAAAACCAGAGGATGTAGATTGTTTATGACAACATTATGATTGTTGGGATTTGCATTTTTCATTTTTATAATAAAATTCTTAACAACTTAGTGTGTTGACTCATTCTCTACTTCTTTTTACTTACTATTTTTTCCCATGTATTGTATAGTTCCAATTGATTTGAAAATTCTCCCACACATACCTAACTTGGTCTCCTACATGGGAAAAATAAACCTCAACTTTGTGTAGAGTAATTTTTTTGATCTAAGAGTGGTCAAAGCCTTCTGAAATTTCTAGGCAGCAGCAATAAAAATCTCATTTCCGCAATTCAGATGTAAATATCTCACTCATTTTTGTGTAGATTGAGCTTAAATTTTTACCACGTGTACCTCTTGTAGTCTATTGTAAGATCTTACGGTTGAATTCTTATAAAAAAAAACTTTCTTTCTTACCATTGTACTTGCTTCCGCAAAAGTGGCAGTTTTCTGTGTTTTTCACAAAAAATGGCTTGGTCCTTTAGGGGCTAACTTGGTCTTCTACATGGAAAAAATAAACCTCAACTTTGCGTAGAGCAATTTTTTTGATTTAGGGGCAATCAAAGGCTTCTAAAATTTTTGGGCAACAAGGAAAAAAACTTCTTCTTTCACTTCAGATGTCAATATCTCACTCCTCTACATCTAGAATAAGCTGATTTTTTTCACACAAGTACCTCTTATAGTCTAAGATCTAGTTGGATTTCCAAAAATAATTGTTTTTCCTACCCTTCTACTCATTCCCCCAAAAGTGGCAGTTTTCAATAACTCTCACTAAAATAAGGGCTTGATCCTTTAGGGGTTAAGTGTTATTTACTTTCCATTTGACCTTAGATTCACAAACTTAGCTATTTTAGACTTTTCCTAACCCCTAAAGAACCAAGTGTCCATTGTATGTAGATGTATGCTATTGTATAACTGGTATTTGCTACCAACAATTTTTTAAAATTTGGATCTTGATTAGCTCACTAGAATTGCATTTGTCTATATTCTAACTTTTGTGTTGATATCAAATTTAATAGAGGTGTGGATGCATTCCAAATACACTTATATAGCACTATACATAGTACGTACAATGGTTGCTATGTCATTTAGGAGCTAAACAAATATGGTGTTAGCTTGTCCTTGTGTTTTACATAGCTAGTCATCTTTTATTTACTACAAATATGAATATAAAAACTGATGAATCAACTAATATTACACCCTTGATTATCATAAATACTTATTTAAAAATTATGCTTTTTAATAGCATCATACTGATGTATCTTCTCTTTTTACATACTTATTGAAATTTTAATAATATAATAATTTTCTTTTTAGGTTTTTTCTTACTAAATAAAACTTCTATCTTGCTGAACAATGTCACAAATCAAGCCCATTATCCTCTCTGAAACATCTCAAGTTTTGTTTGTCATTCATATGTAATACCAAGGTTATCATACTAGGTAGGTTTCTGTCCATCAAACACGTCAAGGTGTATGTGAGGCATACACCTATGGACACATCAAGTGTCTTAAACGTACGTGAGTCGTACATCGTGGGACATTTGATGAGTAGGAACTTACCCTTTATGACAACTATGTGTAACACCTTTGGAATTGTAAAGAATGTAAATTATATGATCATGAAGCTTAATTCTAATCGCCTTCCTATTATCTTCATTTCTTAGACTCTTCAGCCTATGCTGTTTCCTCAACATTCCACACTAAGTGTAGACTTCCATGCTTGATCTTGGAATTGGAAATCCCAAAAACCACAAACAACTTCACATTACAAACTTGTTATTGTCTTATGGAATTTGCAATTCCGAACCAGCATGAATGTTTGCTCTACTTGGTTTTGTTAAATCTAAATATTTACTCCGTCTTTTGTACTACTGTAGATTAGGAGCAGGTTCGGCATAAAATAATTCCCAAATATTTTTTTCTAATTATTCTATGAATTATTCTCCAAAAATGCCCAATGTCAAACAAATCAAAAAATTGAAATGCTGAATATTGTAAAAGTCATTAAGCTTAACTAACAATGGAAAGTCAAGCTTGATTCCAAGAAGGTTCAATCTATTACAAATTTTATACCAAAGGCTAATTTTAGAAAGTGGAAGATGCTTAGAAAAAGTCTTAATTCTCCTAAATTTTATTGATTGACTGTCAAATAACAACAATTTTTTTTGAAAGTGCCTAATCTTGTTTAATTATGAAATCTGATGCCAAATTGGTTTTGGGAATTGATATGTGTACCACACCCTTTCAAGTACTACACGACACCCTAGAGTAAATTTTAGATTTCTACCATCAAAAAGCTGAATTTGAGAATTTGGAATTCAAATTTGGACTTAGAGAACATGATTTTGTCTTAAACCTCAAAAAAAGTATCAATTTAACAACACCTAATGAAAAAGCTTATCTTTTTTTACAAACAAAAGTAAAAGTAACATTTTTCTCCCTAGCTAAACTTTTTCATTGGGTGTTGTTGAATTGCAACTTTTTTTTTACGGTTCTAGATTAGATCATGGTTTCTAAGTCCAAATCTGAATTCCAAATTCTCAAATTCAACTTTTTGATAGTAGAAATCTAAAATTTACTTTGGGGTGTGATACAGTAATTGAAAGGGCGTGATGCATATCAATTCCCATTAGTTTTTTGTCAAAAAAAATAATCGATTCAACATAAACCTGCCGAATCTGCTCTCAACCTACAGTAACAAGGCAGCCTATAAATACTTCAAGGCACCGGTCAGCAATAAAACAAAATATCCAAGATATTTGGAAACTTGCCAGATTGCAAAACCCGTCCACTTCGCTCGGATGCTTGTGACATGTTTGCCTACCTTTTATTTTCGAAGATATTTCTTCGCACCTCAGAGTCTACGGAAGGTATAGATGTTCATTGGAAAATCTTCAAAGACTAGAGATATGTTCCTACGATGATAAGCTTTGTTCAAGACATCTCCAGTCTAAGATCTAGGGCTCCACTCTAATATCTATGACCTCTGTAGATGCTCCGATGCTTGCCTCATGCACAAGCGTGGTGACTACTCAGGCAGCAGAACTCGTCGCCCTCACGTCTTCTCGCCTGCTCGCAAGCGTGGTCCGAATGAGCAGACGATCACTCCCTCCCTTGAGCACTGGACCTTCGATTTCTCATGGCATTCGAAATTTTCGTTTCGTTTCTAGACTTCGCTGCTTAGTATTTATGTTGAGATTCCGAGAGTGTCGATCTTAGCAAGTAGAGCAGTTGAGCATTGTCGTGGTTGCGCAAAATTGAAGGACCAGCAGACCTTTTGGTGGCGTTGCACAAACAAGATCCAAGTGTAGAGCTTGAGTCCTAAATTTTGTGGAAGGTTTTTCTTTTCGATTTGTAGCATTTGCAGGTACTGTTAAAGAAAAGCATTGGACATTGCAAATGTGGACAAGCAGAAGTCACTATTTGTCGATCCTATCAATATAGATATCTTTCTTGTTTCTTTTTGAAATTATCCAGCAAGCTAGAGTGAGTGGAAATATGGCCGGGATGTTTACTAAGCTCTGGGACGATGTCGCTGGTGGCTCACCTCCTGATAAAGGCATGAAGCAGCTGCGGAAATCAAGTTTGGTGAACAAGGCGCGCTTTCCTGACGGTACGGTGTTGCCATTATTTTTTTCAGTTAGTTTGTAAGTTTTTCAAACACATGGCAGGTATCTGTTCTTGACGTTCTTTGTGAAGCATAAGTACTATGAATCCGCAGCTAGAAATGCAAGAAGACGCATATGTACCGTTCTCCGTAAGGAAAAGCTTGTCTACGATGTTTTTACGCATTTCTTAATTATTGTATATGTCGGATTGTATGACGTATGTGACGTATGTGTTGTTTGTATATTTGAAACGCACGGTAGGTATCTCTTCTTGGTTAGCATGAGGTTCTTTGTGCAGCATAAGCAGCTATGGATGGATTTAAGAACGTTTATCTGTACTTTTCTCCCTAGCTCGTGTGCTCAAAAGTTTGTCTCAGAAGTGTAGACTCACGTTTTAATTTTGTACTCCCTCCGTCCCAAAATGATCTTCCTGTTACACAAAATGTTATAGATTAAGCTTGAAAAGAACCATTTAAAAAAAAATTGACCTATGAATAGAGTTTGATGTCCTCCTATTTCAAAGTGCTTGAAAATTGAATTTTTTAGGCATTTTTGAAGAGCACCGGTAGCCACTCACTTGATGACATGGATTGGTTGACATACCCATGCTTTTGGACTATGTGCAAGTATCCTTAGCTCCCTTCCTCCTCTAACAAGAAGATCATTTTGAGACACTCAAGGTCAACAGGAAGATCATTTTGAGGCAGACGGAGTATATCTTTTAGATCACTTGAAAATGTGACATTTGTGTGTTATTCTACTGTAGAACCAACCGATGGTGCGGAACGACAAAGGAAGTCGGCGAACGTAGCCATCAAGAAACCTATAAGACTTGGAACGTTGGATGTTGATACTCATGCAGGGACTTCGAGTAGTCTTGGATCCACTCCGCCTGCTTCTCCGTGTGCGGCGTCTCCCTTGTCTTGTAAGTGCCGATACTTCGACAAAGTCTACTATCTGAGGTTTTTGCACTTAGCAACTTATTGTACAGGAAATACTGCGCTCTTCTTGTTGTAAATCTTGCGAGTTGCATCTTTTTTCTGCGCTAACTATTGTTGTTACTCCTGTTCAGATTTTCACGAGAAAGACAACATTTGGCGTAGCGTTTTCCATCCAGGTCAGAATAAGGGAATGCGTCAAGTCGGATTGGACAAGTTTGACAAAGCACAGCCGAATTCGCCATCTGCTTACGACTGGTAAGTTAGCTCAGATTCTTAGACTGTGTTTTCACTGTCCTTACTAGAGAGTACTCAAAGATACCTCCTAGAATGTCTATACATACGCTACATCCTGCTACCAGCTTGAACATGATATTCGTTAATTTGGGAAAAAGTCTATTTTGGGATACTGAATTTTGCATTTGTGAGAATATTTTGGTTATTTTAAATGAGTGTTTTGATAATGCTTTCAAAATATTTCATCACTAATGTAAGGTGTTGAAGAGATCATCATAAAATTCACTCTAAATCACCTAAAAACTCTTAAAAGTGAAAATTTTAAAAGCCCCAAAATTGGTGTTTGTTTCCCAAATTAACGGATATCAAGTTGTGTTTTTTTTAGTTCCGAGTATAATTTCAAATAGCCTCAAGTGCTAAGGAGGTTCAGGGTGGTAACTGTGCTTTGCTTTGCTTTGTCTTGCAGGGTAGTGATTACTGCCCTAGAGGGATGAGAAAAAAGCAAGCCGTCGAAAGTTTCATTGATCTTGGATACAGCCGTCGAACGCCCGTGCTTTTAGAAATTTCAGATCCTGTCACCACATTTCAATGTAGAATGCACATAATAGCTACAAGATTTCCAACGAGCCCACTCCCTATAGATTTCCATGGTTTTCGGCGTATTTTATCTGTCCAGCTGTAGATCGACCCCTGCGGATTCCGTATTGTTTTATCTTTCCCGAATGTGAGCCAATCTGACGGTTTAAAGACTGGTAATGGACATAATAGGAAGTTATTGGTCGTATGGGAGTCCTTCATGTCGGTGATTTCTAACCTATTTCCAAAGGTGAAAAGTCAAGAGATTCGGCTGTAAAATTGGTGACCTGTTTTCTTCTCGGAATTTCGTGATGCAGGCTATACAGCGTCGAAACGAAGTCGGAGCACCGGTATGTAAATGACGCAACCTTGAGAGTGACGAAAACATTAAATTTAGTGAATGACCTCCGAAAGCAGCATCAAGTACAATATTGTATATGTTAGGACTGGGGATGATGGACGGTCGTAAGGTTTGCTGCAATGTAAGCATGCACGTATTTCATTAAAAGCCTTTAGTGTTTAAGCCAATATAGAGGCAGCTGAAGGAGGACATGCCGATTGCAACTCAGATGGGCAAGGAAGGCACTTTGTGTCTCTAGAGTTTCCTTAATGTCAGATGTAAGTATTCAGGATATCGGGGAAAATGACGAGTGTTTTAAGCTTCAAAAATTTCCCTTGGAGCAGAAGACATCATAGGGTACAAGTTGTATATCTTTTCTATGGATCTTGTTTTGCATAGCTGTTTTTTTACTTGTCCATGAATTTTTGATTAATTTGCTAAACTTTCAATGAGCTGATAAGCGAAACAAAATCCATTTAAAAGCCATATTCATTAAATTGGGAAAATATTGGGTACCATTTTGTACCTCACCTTAATCCAAAACAATCACCTTAAACCAGATTCAAAGGTATCATATTCAATTGGAGCCTCTAAGATATTTTCCCTTGCAAATTCCTCCTCTCAGGAGAGGCCACGTGTACCAAAAAAACGCTGGAGTTTAGATTAAGATGACCACCTTAATCATTCAAAAATCCCACTTTGTAAGCTTTTTCCCAATTTAACGAATATGGCGTTTTTACTTTCTTTGCTGTTGTTGGAGCACTTGGTTGCAATTCAAGGAGAGGTTATTGTATTGATTGTTGCTCGATTGAAAATCGTGATCATTTCTTTCAACTAAGCTTGGCATGTCCAAGTTGACATTATTCACTTAAACCATGCTCCAGTAAGGAGTGGCAACCATGTACAATTGCAGATGGAGGCATGGGTTTAATTATTCATCCTTAAATTTTGACCTTTAGCATTTTATTGTCCATTTTAGATTCTTGATTAAGTATAGTTGAGCACAATTGAATCCAATCATTATGGTTGTGTCTTGGAATGTTAGTACACACCTTCGTTTTGGAAACAATGCCCTTGCAATTTTTGTGTAGTATCAAGTTATCTTATTTACATAAGCATTCTATATTTTTTGTAACCTAGTCCATATTATTAAGTTCAATGTTTCGAGCAGTAGTATCCTGTTTCATTTGATAAAAAGAAATTTAGAACTCAGAATACTTCTTTTCTCTCAACCTTAAAATCCATTAAAAAGTTGACCCATGTATATTGATAATTAAGTTGTCAAACTTAAAACCATGTTTGATAATGCTCTAAAATGCATCATTTAGTCTATTAAATTTTTGGGACCTTAAGTGTGCACTCAACTAATTAATTACCAACCTTCTTGAGGTTTTAGGATGAAAACTTCAATGGAATCGTAAACATACTCAATTTTCATATTCTTCCCATAGATTAATTTGAGATTTTTAATTATTTTTAACATGATTGAAATAAAAAAAATAGGCTTGGAATTTTAGATTCTTGCATCCAAAAAGCATGACCTTGACAATGTTGAGTATTTATTTCAATGAATCAAGTGCAAGAGTAGATTGTAAAAAATCATCAAAATTTCCACTAGAAATCAATATGATACAAAATTTACAAAATGACAATCTCTACATACATAGGCTTGATAGATGATGCATGTAATCTGCATTCATAGTGCATTCAAACTGCCTTTGTTACAAAAAAAGAAAGAGAAACATAGCTAAAGGCTTTATCTCACTTCTTGGGTGGATCACTCTTTGTATGTTGGGGGTACCCCATGTGCGGCGAGGGGATAATTTATAGGGGGCTATTTAGTTCCTTGGGTTGCATAAAAGGGTCTCTATAATTATATAAATTGGCCAAATGACCTATTTTAGGGCACTCTTTAATTTCATATAAGGGCTAGGCAATTCTTTTTTTTCTAGGCTATTTTCCTTACAATTAAAAAACATGAATTGTTAAGCAAAGTGACAAGTTAGGGTTTAATGCACCATATTTTTAGGGAATTGATATGTGCACACTGGGGGGTTGATAATTGCACACCCCCCTGTGGGGTAAATTATAGATTCTTACCATCAAAAAGTTGAATTTGAGAATTTTGAATTTAGATTTGGACTTAGAGACCATGATTTAGTCTAGAACCATTAAAAAAAGTTGCAAATGAACAACTCCTAGTGAAAAAGCTTAGATAGGGGAAAAGTGTTACTTTTACTTTTCTTTATAAAAAAAGATAAGTTTTTTGACTAGGTGTTCAATTGCAACATTTTTTATGGTTCTAGACTAAATCATGGTCACTAAGTCCAAATTTGAATTCAAAATTCTCAAATTCACCTTTTTGACAGTAGAAATCTATAATTTACCTCCTAGGGGGGTGTGCAAATATCAACCCCCCGGTGTGCACATATCAATTCCCTATTTTTATAAGCAAGGTCAAAACAAAGAGCATTTCTTAATCAAAACATACAATGCAATAACTTCGAGAGTTCATAAGTAACTAAACTAAAAATCAAAGCAAGTGAATGATATTCATTTTCATGTATGTATTATGCAAGACAATTCATACTCATCCAACAACACGTGGCACCTTGTATACCACATTGTTATACTAAATATAGTACCAAATATAGGATACCCCATGTCTTTGGCCCCTTCATTACTTATAAAAATAATTAATATCCCATGTTTTTTCACTACCTATATTACTTATAATGAAGGCAGCCCTTTTAATGTACCCATTCTTAGTTGTAAGTTTGTTATAATTTTTTATCTCAAATGAATAAATTCCTCCCTATATTATGCCACACGATAAACCTAAAATGCGGTAAGTTATCCACCCAAGTCCCACTTGCTCTTATGAGTGGTGTTAGGTGAGTATTACATGATTAATTTTAATTGGCATTCTTATTTGAGTTAGTAATTAAGAACCAAACCTAAATGGCAAGGTTGGTGATAGTAGATAGCATTGGTTCTAGTATGTAGACACGGGGAGTGCACTATACATGATGTTTGTGGGTAGCGTGTGTTTAAGCCCATATAAGATGGGGGCTATGTAAGTAAAATTTCATTTCTATTGGGCTATATTTACCTAAATTTTTGAATTTTGACAATTTCATGTCCCTAGGCTTCACTTGAATTAAGTTCTTGTGATATTTTTGTATGCCCTATGTTCATTATAAATACACAATGACACAAACAAAATCACTCACATGTAATCAAAGACCAAACACTTCAAAACATAAATTTTAACCAATCACATAATACTTCAAACAAGAACTTGAGAGAAAACAGATAGCATGGAAAAGCATGTAGAATACTTAAAAGCAAATTTGTAAATTCAATATAGGATGAAGAAAAACGTAGTGAAACCCATTCCACTTCAACCACAAACCCCTTTTAAATTGAGCTTGCAGAGAAATTAGAGAAAGCGTGGAAATGAACCTGCGTGCAAAGATAGTGTTGCACTTGAACCCTTACAAAGTCCAGAAACTATGTGCAAACAAAAAGTGTTGTTGAAGAATCTAAGATAAACTGTGCAATCAAAACCACAAAACATGCAAGCGTGCAAGTAGGAGTTGCTAAAGCACAACCCAACCCTCAAACCCCACGCTAACCCTAAGCCCAGGCCACAAGTGCATAAATGAACATCAACAAAAGCTTCATCCACATGTCCAATCCTTATACTATCATTACTTATACATCATTTATTAACCCTATGACTCTAAGCTACTGTTGAATACATCTGACATTAGATACTTGGATAGGGATCAAACATGGGATACTTTGTCATATTCAAAACATGGGATACTTTAGCTAACCATTGAATAATTAAAATATATCCAATAAAGGTGTAGATTTGGTTTTTTGAATATTGGCAAGGCTATTGTACCACGCCCTCCAACTTAACTTTGTTCACCTAAAAAGATCAGAACATGGAACCCATAATTTCCATTGTGCATAAGCTAATATGTTTATCTGATCTTTCCAATAGAAAGATATGTTGGAAATGTATAAACTCTGTGAAGCTTGTAATGTTGTGCATGGCATGGGTAACTTCCATCACTAATTAAAAGAATTTGAATATGAAGGGGCATGGGCAACTAGATTAGAGGAATTTTGAATACAAAGAGCCATATTGTTGTACCCTATATCTAGACTGCAAGCATAAAAATGTCCATATCATGTATTGAGGGAAGTGTATTTGGAAGCACAACCCATAAGATCCAATAACGGGCCATTATACACAAGGTCCACAAAGTCAACGGTTTTGCGCCGATTTGAGGGCATTATGACCAAGGATGACTTGTGGCCAACTGCAAAGCCACCCCATATCATGACAGAAGACCTACCAGAGTTGAAGGTTGATGCAATACAATCACGATGGTAGTGTTCATCTATTGTCCTCCAAATGCGAACCCGTCGAAAGTTCCTCCCAATTTCAAAGGAGGACTCATTAGTCCAGACAACCTTCTTCCACTCCTCAAAAGCCCAATCTTTGTGAGCCCGTGCAAAGGCTAATTGTTTAATTCGATGCATGTTGGTCAAGTATGGTTTCTTTGCTGCAACACACGATTGCAAGCCTATGCCATGAAGAGCAGAACGCATAGTGGAAGGATTTACAAGAACATGCAATCAGTTGGTGATGTCAGACAATGTGGCCATCCTGTCACCACAAACTATCCGCTTCAGCATTCGCATGTCCTGTTCATTCAGCTTTGTGCATTGTTTTCTTCTTGCTGGTTTCAAAGGGGTGTCTTGCTCTACACATATTTTCAAAGTACTAAAAACTGAAGATTGAGGCATGGAGAGCTCTTGAGCAATTCAACACGTTGATAAACTTGCACCATGCAACACATAAATTTCAGCACGTCTGACATCACTATAAGTCATCGTATTGCAATTGTCCAAGAGTTCTAAAAGGAATTTTTAATGAAATTGCCTTTGATCATATACTTGCCAACAATAATCGGTGGTTGAAAAAGTGTATGCACAAAACCGTTCTAATTTATTACCGTTTGTTCTTTTTCCTCAGCTAGATGGTATCTTTTTGAAGAGCTAGGAGCCTAGGAGGTTTGCTTGGCAAATTAAAAGTCAACAACTTGCAATGAATTTGTCAAGTCTGCAAGCTGCTTTGCATTTGAAAACCCAAAGGGTCTGCAACGGATTTGCTTTGCATCCAAAAACCTAGATAGTGCAATCTTGAGAAGTGAACAAAGTTAAGTTGGAGGGTGCGATACAACTAATTTTTTATATAATTCTCATTATTATGCCTACCCTTCATTATTTATAAAGAGCCCACACCCATTTCAATGATGTTTAATTTTTATAAAGCCATGTCAAAAATTTAGGACCAAGGCAAGTATAACAACCCTTCATTTGATTGCACATGTATAATAAAAAAAGGGGGGGGGGTGCACTCCTCGTGTATGTAGAAATTGTAATAAACTATGACCACATGAATAATTCTTTGCTAACAATCTTAAAGTCCAAAATCAAGAAAAGCAAAGATTTGATAGTACCAACCATGGTATTATGTAAAGTTGGTGAGGATGGTTGATTAACTAATACTAATGGTTTTAACTTGACTACCAATGTGAATGACAAGTACCAAAAGTACTATTCATCCTTGCTAAATGGAGTTGACAACATTTGCAAATTGTAAGTACCCTTTGTGCACCTACTTTGTTATTCTTAACAAAAATCATAACTTCTTACTCCAAGCAAGTGGAAAGAAGTTAACCCCTAAGTGCCCAATTGACCATTTCTTGGTTGCTACCTGAGACGAAAAAAAAAATTTCAAAAAACATTTTTTTGTAATAGAATATCAAGTTTGCTTTCCAACTTAACTTGAATCATGTCAATCCAAGTTAAATTCCATCAAGGAGATTTTTTCAAAGACAAACACTGCAATATTTGCTAGTGTTGTATAATTTACAATTTCGGGAAACTAATGACGTTCTCTCCTTTCAAAAATTATATTTTTGAAGTTTATGATAGAATGTCTATTTCTAACCAATCATACCAAATTTTGAAATCTATGAGTAAAATTTGTAAGTTTGGTGAATATTAAATGATAAATGCTTCTAAATTCATTACATAAAAACCCAAAACCTTTTTTGAATATTTGACCATATGGATAATTACAAAACATTATAATTCTTATTTTCTCTTTTGAAGCAAACTTCATCAAAGTTACAAAAGTACCATTTTATAACACATCTATAATTTGCTCTTACCCCTTAAAGTTACAAAAGTACCATTTTATAACACATCTATGATTTGCCCTTACCCCTTGGGCCTTTTGGGGTTAACTTTGTTTGGTTGGCTTTGCTGAGGGCTGACCGTAGGTTTTTGGGCAGCTCAAACATTTCGACCGAAACTGCCCGTGCATTGGCTTCTGGTAAACCTCATTTCTGACCTTCAGACTCATACGAAGGCTCAAGTGAAGCGCGCTCGTTTCAACGAAGGCCATGGCTATGGCGATGGCGATGTCGGGCACTGTCTCTCTATCCCATCCCTGGCGTTTTCGCGACTCCACCGCAATCGGAAAGCCGCCGCAGAGGCAGCCGAGGTTCACAAGAGCTCAGGCTTCCACTGTCGATCTCCGTACTGACAACAAGCCTTACGCTTCCCCGTTCTGCCCGCAGGTGCGATGCGAACGAGTCGTAATAATAATTGCGCAATGTGAGCCGCAAACATTGAAAATTGTGATGCACGGCTCTTCATTTTGGTCGGGATTTTTCATTGCTGTGCTCGTGCACGTACATTCTTGATCGCGTCGCAGGATTGAAAATTTGAAATGGCGCGAGATTTTGTATTCTCAGCGACGCTCTTCATTCATGATCTTCGCTTAATGTCAGGAGGGATCAGCTGATGCCGCTTATTTTTCGTTAATAAATTTTCCATGGTTTTTTCAAGTCTATGGAAGAATTAGTTTTTACTGCGAACGAGCCGTAATTGCGCAATGTGAGCCGCAAACATTGAGATTGTGATGTAGCTCTTGATTTTGGTCAGGATCATTGCTGTGCGTGTGCACGTACATTCTTGATCACGTCGTAGGATTGAAAAAGGCACGGGATTTTGTAATCTCAGCGACGCGCTTCATTCGTGATCGTCGCTTAATGTCAGGAGGGATCAGCTGATGCCGCTTATTTTTCGTTAATAAATTTTCCATGGTTTTTTCAAGTCTATGACAGATTTTTTTTTAATTGCGAACGAGCCATAAGGCGCAATGTGATCCGCAAATGTTGAATTGCGATGTAGAGCTATCCAGTGTTTGATTTCGAGATGAATTTTACATTACTGTGCGCGTGCGAGCAAAGTTCTGGTCTCGTCGTCGGATCAAAACGGCGCGGGATATTGTAGTCTCAATGTCTCTCTTGATTCTTGTCGCTTATGATTTTAGGAGGATTTAGCTGATGCTACTTGTTTTCCGTTATCAAGTTTTGTCATACCGATAGTTTATGAGAATGGAGCGGATTAATATATATTTCTCATTGATGGATACTGTAGAGGATTGACAATGTGAGATTACGTGAGCATTCTTCCGTGATTTGCGCATTAATTGACTCAGACATTGGCAGGTTGCAGAGGCTGTCAAAGTTCTGCTGCCCGAATTTATGGAGATTGATGGCTTGGTCGCAACCAATATCAACCGTGTTTTGGATGCTTACGCGAATGCTCGAGTTGGATCACATGTATGAGCCCGTCCATACGGATGATATAGTGCACATCACAGTGTTTATTTGTATGTTTTACATGCAGCTAACCGATATTGTGAGTAACTTGCAACTGTTGAATAATCAGTCGTATCAAATATCTTAATTTAAAGAAGACCTGCATCAATATGATCACAGATAGTTTCGTATATGATTCACGGAGTCTGTTATGTTTGTCATATTGATATTTGCAGCCTCCTCTTGCAGCATTTTGCAGGAACAACGGGCTATGGTCACAATGATGCAGGAGGACGACAGGCTCTTGACCTAGCATTTGCGGATATTGTTGGCTCGGAGGCCGCCATAGTACGCTCTCAGGTACGTAATACACGATAGACTTGTATGTAATTGTTTTGTTTACGTTTTCTCGAGTGGAATGAGTTCATTCTCCCATTTCGTTTCATGAGATGATGTACATAAGGGACTACTGTAAGTAATCAATCCGCGATAAATCATCTGCATTTTCTCTAACGGTTTTCTGTAAATTGGTGAATCTTTGAGATCCTTCCTTGGCAGACCTTTCGATACTCCGTAGCATCTCGATTTTATTTTGGTTAATCCTTCATCTTGTCATTTTGCTGAACCGTAGTTGGTTCTCAGCTTTTCTCAGGGACACACGCCATTGCATGTGCTCTTTATGCAGCTCTTCGACCCGGTGGTGAGGTAAGGGTGAAAAGCTTCTTGTCATTATTGTGATTATGGATATTGTCTAAGGTTCCTTACTTTCGTGATTTATGAAATTGAATTATGTGACATAGATTACCTGAGTGTTCCTATTGCATGTTCTGATGTAATCAGGGTTAGGAATGGTGGCGGTTTTTGTTGCGTGGGATTTCATCTGAAGGTCATCTACTATTAACGACTGGGCAGTTGTTAGCCGTGGCAGGTGCGCCCTACGACACGCTAGAAGAGGTAATTGGCCTTCGCGGCTCGCCAAGGCATGGATCTCTGAAAGAATTTGGAGTGTCATACAGGGAGCTTCCAGTAAGTATTTTTCACCTTCTTTCTGTCTAACTTTGCTTTGATTTCTATACGATAATTTTACACCAAAACGACTGCCGCATGAACGCATGCATTGGCTACCAATGAGAGCAAGTGTTAAACATCTAATGTATCATAATGACGGGATGCTTGCTTTGAAACCGAATCGTGTCTTATCTCTATTTGTGACCCCTCAAGTCTACGATTTTTGTTGCTGTTCTTTGTGATATTCTTCTACAGCTGCATGGAGATGGCGGGCTTGATTGGCATGCACTGGAGACGGCAATTATGCCAGAAACACAATGTGCGCTTATCCAACGCTCCTGTGGCTATTCTTGGCGGAAGACATTAACTGTTGCTGAAATTGAACGTGCTATCATCATAATCAAGGCAAGTGACCACTTTTGTGTGAACATATTTGTTACGATGTCAATGCAGCTGTTAGAATGTACGCTTGGATGTATATATTCAGTTTATATATCAGATGGCTGCAGCAATTTAAGAATGTGATCGCCAGGAGATTTGTAGACATTTAGTGCTGTTCCACTTCATAATAAATGCCAAACTACATGTCCAAGCTCTACTTGATCTGACCAATAAGTTTCATTGGATTTCACAGGTCCAAAACCCTGACTGTGTTGTAGTAGTGGACAACTGCTATGGCGAGTTTGTTGAGACCGTTGAGCCTACAGCTGTGGTTTGTGTGGAATCTCTCTACTCTTGCTTTGGGTGATAATGTTTCAAAGTATTGTGCTGTATCTGGATTCGTTGTTAAGAGGAATACTCTTTTGAGACGCTTCGTATTATTCTCTCCGTTTTGATCAGATCAACGATTTTTCCATATTCTTACGGTGTCGTTTATTTATGATTAAAGGATTACAACTTGGCTTATAAACATTGGTTTTAATTTATTGTTTAGGTCTTTTTTTATTTTGCAGAAAAGGAATGTTATAATTTTAACGTACTTATCATGAAATTGCGGCGTGGTTTATTGAGTCAATAACCTCTGCATCTGTCTTACATTTCTAGGGTGCAGACCTGATGGCTGGAAGTTTGATCAAGAATCCAGGAGGCACAATAGCCCCTTGTGGGGGTTATGTTGCTGGGAAGCGTGAGTGGGTAGAAGCTGCTGCAGCTAGATTAAGTGCGCCTGGCATTGGCATGGAAGCGGGCTCAACCTCTGGTGATATTATGCGACTTTTATTTCAAGGCTTGTTTCTAGCGCCGCAAATGGTTGGCGAGTCAATTAAGGTAAATGTGAAGCTGATTCTTTAGTGTAATCAGCTCCAAAATTGCTTCAATATAAATATATCCATGACTGGAGATCTGGGTTCATTCGCTTTCTACCTTTTCTAATATGTATCATTGTCTTTTCGTTTCACTTACTCACACATGGAACAATAGAATGCCAGATACGTCCTATCCAGTTGCAATTGTTTCTCTCAGATAACCTTACATCCATTCAATAGTTGGGAATCTCGACTTGACCTTCGTAGTTTGGGTCATCTTAGTTCCACAATGACCAACAACTGCAAGCATTTTTGAAACAGGGCGGGCTTTTAGTTGCAGAAGTCATGGCGGCAGAAGGTTACAAAGTGTCACCTCCTCCTCGTGTTCGTCGTCATGATATAATTCAGGTGAATAATCGTTTTAGAAATGTTGTTGATTGACAGTTCAATTTGTTCGTCTTTTTTTTAAATTCCTACATATGGCTTCTGTTCTCTCAATCTTCACACATCTCTAGACTTGGTTGCTGGTTGGAGCATTTCCTAAATGGCTGTGTAAATCCGATTAATACGAGTCTGAAGTACATTCGTCTCCCGTAGCAGGTTGCATATGTTCTAATTACCTCCCTTTGATTGTGGGGTACTTGGCCATATAGGCTGTACAACTTGGAAATCGAGCTCGCCTGTTGGCGTTCTGTGCTGCTGTTCAGAAGCGTTGTCCTGTAGGTGCCTATATACGCCCAGAGGCGGGTGCAACTTCTGGCTATGGTGACGAGGTAATTCAACATGGTGCATCAATGGTAGACCAGTGCTGCTGATAGTGTGCAAGAAGCACTTAATAACTTATTTTTGAAGTAGAATGTGAAATAGATCCCAGTTAGAACCTTTTTGAAGGCAGTATTATTTAGACAGTCTGTCCAGCCTTTCAAATAATGCTCGCATGTCCATTTGCCTTTACGAGTTCTCATTCCCGTTGTCTGCTTTGCTTTTCACAGGTTGTCTTTGCCGATGGAACGTTTGTGGATGGAAGTACCAGTGAGCTTTCATGTGACGGGCCGTTGCGGGAACCATTCGTTGTCTTTTGCCAGGTACGACATATAAGGGCTCTAACCAGCTTTGTTTTTTTATTCAAGTCGTCAATCTGTTGATTAAATGTGCTGCAAATGTTTGAGTTCCTGAGTCATCTATCTCACTTCTTAAGTTCGTATCACATTGTATAGGCTGATTGCAGAATACCCTTAATCTGAAGTACTTTGAATTGTTGTGCAGGGTGGCACGCACTGGGCACATTGGGCTATCGCTCTAGAAGCAGTTCTAGAATCTCTCAAAGAAATCAAAGGATAGTTATCTAAATACAGTTCCATTTTCTTGTATTGCGAAGTAAATGATAGGGACGATGTGGGTTTATTGTTGATATTACATAGGCTACGTCTACTGCGAGAAATCACGATAGAGTAGGTGTATATTACTCCCTGATGCAAACATTGTGATTGCATATCATGCATTGAATGTGTTGGGTAATTCAGATGAACCAACTCATCTATGTAGCGCATGGTGATAAAAACGGTGGGTCATTTAATCATGATTAATGATTCTTTGGCGAGACCATAACGTTCTTTAACCCTTAAACGCCGAGGACGTTTTTCATCCTCCAGCTCCGGAAAATGATTCTGTACACTGAAAAAGCTGTTTTTATTTTTTCAGAAGTGATTGTAAACACATGGTCCATCATGGAATGTAAACAATTATCTCATTGGATGCACTCATATTTTTAGGTAACCCAAATTGTGAGAAGATTCAGAGCCATGGTGCTAGGTCCCAAGCTGTCCTTCTTGCAATTTTCATGAGAGTTGTTGATTTTAGCAACTTCAAGTAACAATCTGATAGGATGGGCACTTGCTTCTACAATACAGAGAACTATGGCCGGGCTAGTCACGGTGACCAACCTGGCTTTTAACCCTTGGGCACCCAAAGTTATTTTAGGGTTTACAAGAAAATGGAGGGTTTAATGGTCACCACAGCTTGGAAAATTACATCCAAAAAAAGTGACTGTGGGATTTGAAAAAAGACTACCTTCTCTATTGATGGGGACCACCCATGACTATTTTCACTGTACAAATTAAGAGAAAAGTGTGAGATAAAGTTGTGGGCCCCAACGACAAGATCTTGTTGCTGGGGTGCTTAAGGGTTAACAAAAGCCGTCATAGTTTTAGAATGGAGCTAGCCTAGATTCATGGACGTAAGATTTATATTTGTGATAAGATACTAATATGCCCTATGTCCTACGGACATGATAGCCATTGACTTAAGGCTCTCAAATTCAGTACTTGAGCTCTATATCCATGCTTAACCTTCATGGCTTGAGCTCTCAATTTCAGGACTTGAGCTCTCAGTTCCTTGAGCTCTCAGTTTCAGGACTAGCTCTCGATCCATGATTAACCACGCTCGTAACTTAAATTGCTCGACGGATAAGAGAGATTTAGAATAGGATCAGAGTTGGCCCTACATTTGAAGGAACATGTAAGATGGGCCTTATTATCCTGCAAGTCTTTTCTTAGTTACATAAGACTTGGAAATTTTTCTCAATTCCTGCCTTAAATTCCTGTTTTGGGTTTTTCCGAATTGCACATCCTACACTGTCTACAATGTAGCTCTAGACCTAGCAGCCTAATTTGCAAGTCTTCTATAAAGTTGGCCGGCTGCCTCCGAATCCAAAAGTACTGTGGTTCACATGTTGGCATGCAAGGGAGGAGAGAAAGGGTGACAGAACACCAGTGTTGCATGTTTCAAGAATTGAGGACTTTATGGTGAGACTGCGTACTGACAGACCGCCGAACTATTTGAGACCGCTCCTTTGCCCCTCGCTTTGTAACACACGATCAAACTCCCCATTGGAGCATGTGCAGCTCCGTGCATTACGCACACTAGACCATGCTTGAAGTTCAACACACTAGACCATGCTTGAAGTTCAACACACAAGACGGGCTCCAAACATCTTGGTGAATTAGTGAACAGCAAGGTGACTCACTTCTGGAATTCACTCCTAATGTGGATCTTAATGTGATTTATAGTAGGAGTGAACTTCATACATGGCTCATCCACGTGCGTGTCACGGCTCATCCATATGAGTGTCTTAGACACTCAGATCACAAAACCCTACTTCAAGCTAATTGCAAACTCACGGGTATCTTAAACTTTAAACTTTGGGAGTGCGAGTGAACAAAAATAATCTTAAACTTTAAACTTTGGGAGTGCGAGTGAACAAAAATAATTCACTAGTAAACTTTGGGAGTGCGAGTGAACAAAAATAATTCACTAGTAAACTTTGGGTTCAGTAGTGGGCTGGGACCCTATGAGAGAAACTCGTACACCTGATTTTATGATTGAAGCCCCTAATTGAAGAACCGGTCCCCAATTTATAAACAAACTGCAATTACAGTATGTTTGAAGCCCCCTAATTGAAGTATCAGTCCCCAATTGATCCAACAAACTGCAACTACAGGATGTTCTTGATCAGTACTTGAGATTTTGCATTACGCGGTTTTCAACATAAGCATTGCCCATATCTCCACCCGGACTTCACATGAGTATCCCTGCATAGATTTCCCTTCTGCAGTCCTGGTCTGAACGATACCGGCTGAAAGGAGTATTATATCAGGTTCGGTGCCTATTACCGCGTTTATTGACCTACTACCACTCTAAGGTGGCCCCTTCTTGAATACTTACACCTAAAATCCTTGAATTGATGATTTGCGTGAGTGATCTTGTCACGTTTTCAAAGCCGTGATTTCTCTAGGATAAAAATTAGACATAAAAAGTACACAGGTGCATATATCACTAGAAGAAAAAAGTGTCTTAAACAACTGGTTCACAATGACTACAAATGTCCTAAATGACTATACAATGACTACAAATGTCCTAAACGACTATACAATGACTACAAATGTCTTAAACGACTATACAATAACTACAAATGTCCTAAACGATTATACAATAATTACAAATGTCCTAAACGACTATACAATAACTACAAATGTCCTAAACGACTATACAATGACTCAATTACAGTCATTTGGGACATTTGTAGTCGTTGTGGAGTAGTTGTTTATTGCAAGTCTTCTTCTAGTGTGTATAATAACTGGCCATTACCCCCAGCAAACCATTTTACTGCAGCTAAGGAGGCATCAGCCTACGTCATAAAGAACGACACGGCTTGCGTGGGCTCAAAGCTTACGTTGTCAAGCAATTGATAGGATAATACATATATATAGGCCGCGTTAACACAAGAAAATCAAAGCTCTCAACCTCAGCTACGCATCGCTCTCATCCGTGCACCACTGACTGGCTGGTGCAGGGAAGTAAAAACCCCTGCTTGACCAGCCTGGTAAGCCATCAGCAAACTGTCTTTCAAAGGGTTTTCAAGAGATACTGCAAGAAAACAAGTGTCTGCTGGGGTTGAACACACTTATATCACGTAAAATTTACACCTAATGTCTAGAAAAAGCAACACCTTTCTCTCTCTCCCCTACCCATCATCTAAGAGTTTCCCAGGCGCACAAGAATTTCTTACTAGTAGTAGTCCAATCCTCAACTCACAGCCTGGTTTGAAAAGAGAACAAGCATCCGTTACTGCTCCATGACTTCATCTACGTCGTCAATGTAGCCAAAAAGAGACCAGTCCAGTATCCTGAAGGTCGACAGGACTTGTTTGACGACGTCGGCAGCCGCCATACATCCTGCCACGGTGGCCGGCACAGTGGCACCTGCTCCCACTACTGCCGCACTTTCACTTTGCTCACTGAGAACCAAAACAATGTCGGATCAATTCATGTACACATGAACTATCATCAGAAAAAACAGCAGTCGAAACAGTTACAATCAATATACAAAGCATATAACACAAGGTCATTCACATCATCCACTGAATGGAAAGCTTAATCAAGGTCTTTACCTGATAGCAAGAGGCTCGTAGACAGTAATCAGAATATCTGTCTCAACCCTACGCAACCGGATGTTTACCAAGTACACCTACCCAAATGGAAATATTAAATAAAAAAGCAACTGTTAGTCTACAAGATTCATACATACATTGCGACTGTGTCAAAACCAATATAAATAGTTTCTGATTGCTCGAATGATGAAAAGTGGCCGCTTCTATGTCTTTATGGTTGAGAAAACAGGGAAAATTTCATGGCTACCCCTGAAGTTTGCCATATTTTCATAGATACCCCTGTTTTTTCAGAAATTTCACAAATACCCTTGGATCAAAATTTTCAGGTGTTTGTTTTGTTGTGCATGTCACTTTCCCTTCTTCCTTTGTGCGCACGCATAACAAGAAAGAAGTAGTGTGCGCACAAAGGGAGAAGGAAGTGACAATGCACAACAAAACAAACGCCTGAAAATTTTGGTCCAAGGGTGTTTGTGAAATTTCTGAAAAAGCAGGGGTATCTATGAAAATATGGCAATCTTCAGGGGTATCCATGAAATTTTCCCTAGAAAATATCATTTAGTAAGCAAGGAAGGAAAACTTTCTCTTTTAGCTCGTGCATTTAAAAGGGGTTTAATGGTACGATGGAAACAACGGAAAAATCTGGAACAGAAAATACGAATATCTGGAACGTAGATATTCTGCTATAGCCTCACACAATTCGGCAAACAAAAGTTGCCTTCTTATAAACGTCATGCACACACGGGGACTAGAACCTAAAGGAAGCAATCGTGACTGAACCGTACCCGCACGAGGTTGGACGCTTCAGGACCTTGGCGACCCTTGGCAATCGCCTGCGCATTCAAGCAGAGGAAGATCAAAACATCGGTCCTATGGTGCATGACACTTATAACCAACAATTCCCAATTCAAGTGGTTAGCCTAAGGCTTTGTCAAAAAAAGAAGTTATCAAAAATTTGAGTCCACCAAGATGAAGCTTAGGGTTTGTCCCGCTTGGTAGTGGATTTGCTTTTGAGCTAATGAGTATATTTGTTGTGCTTTAATATTTCTTGTTTGGCCAATAGTTGCTGGGTATAAGTGTCATGCACTATATTTCAGATAAACAGACACTAGTCAAAAAAGCCAGTTCCGGAAAAGAAAAGAGATCTTGGCCAGAGCGGCATACCATGGTGCCAACCACAGAATTCACAGTGGTGGCTTCATCCAGATTGGGAAAGAGTGCTGCAGGGACGCTACTTTCTTCCTGAACAACCTGTTTCCCAACCCCTTCATCACAGCCGCTTAAAACGAGGACGCCATGGCTGTCAGCTCCATCCAGTTCCTTTACAAAACAATCACTCCTGAAGTACAGTGGCCTACCAAAAAGATACATTTTTCTTTTTTATCACCTTGCTCTCATGGATTTGAGGAGCTTGCAATTCAAAAATACATACATCAAACCAACATTAGTACCAAGATAATTCCCGATAAGCAGCTTGTCAAAATCAAGAAATAATATGCTGGCTATATTTGCTGCCAAAAATGACTTCAAAAAAGGTGAAAATTTGGAGAGGCGACAATCTTTTTGGCAGGGCACTGTACAACCTACTGAAGAGGTTTCAAAGCTCCGTAATGTCCTACTGGTCTGTATTCGAGCACTTGTCTTAAACATGGAAGTAAGGTAACAACACTCATAACCATCACTGTACCCATAACCATCACCTCTAAGATCTTGGAAAATCTGTGGAACACTTATAACCATCACTGTACCCATAACCATCACCTCTAAAATCTTGGAAAATCTGTGGAAGTGAATAGATGTAATTACAAGGATGCACATGTGAAAATGAAACCTTAGTGTTGGTATTAGGTGCAATTGCAGTCGGCTCTTTAAAATTCACAACTTATTCTCACAGTATCCAAATAATACATTCAAAAGTGCAAACTCATCATTTTTCTCTTGCTAAAAGGATCCTATAATTTGCTAGATGTTTATTAATAATCATCATGTTCAAAACCCTTAATTTGATGGTTATGGGTGCTGCTACCTTAAGCACCAACTAATGACTTCACAATCATTTCGTATGTATATCTGCACCGCTTAAAAGAACTGCTAAGTCCGCCGTTCCTCCTACATCCAGAAGTACATACGTAAAACCTAGGGTTTAGAAGAAACCATAGCTTCAACAGAAATGTTATAGAACACGGGAGGCATAGCATACCAGGCTGTTCTCAGATGCTTGTTCGACGGCTAGGTCTTCCAAAAACCAGCGGGCACTACCCGCATCGGCGACATTGTCTTTGAGCTCTAAAAGCTCGACAATGAAGCTCTCATCCCGGTTGGGATCCTGGAAGACTTCCTGGAGAATCAAATCCAAACAATGTCTGGAAGGCAGAATAAAAATTGAGAATGCATCGCTATGATGATGACTAACGTGGCGCACATCCACTATAAAAGTAAACCATAAATCGCAACTACAAACGGTAAAACCCTAACGAAGAGAGTTGATACCTGATTGTTGGGAACTTCCCGAACGTCGCTCACATCCTGAGAGAGAGAGAGAGAGAGATCATCAGATACCACTCGAAGGTAAAACTCACACAGACGAAACAAGCACAGATATTCAAACCACGAAGGTTCAAGCAATCCATACAAGAGAAACTCAGACTTAATACAACTTCAAAACTAAGTTCAATTCAATACAACTCCAAAACTAAGGTCAATTCAATAAAGCTCCAAAACTAAGTTCAATTCAATACAACTCCAAAACTAAGTTAAGGTCAGTTCAACGCAACTCCAAAACTAAGTTCAATTCAATACAACTCCAAAACTAAGGTCAATTCAATACAACTCCAAAACTAAGTTCAATTCAATACGTCACCGAAAATGCACTACTGGAGAATCACAAAAGATGGAAAGAAACGAAGAGTAACAGAAGACTTACTTTGAATCGGGCGGGAAAGCTGCATGTGATAGCGCCACCAAACAACATCATCTTCAGCGGATTTTCTGAAATTTTTATATAAGAAAAACAGCATAAGCTTAATGAAAGTTCCACATCCTCACGATCTCCTCCTCAGATATGACGAAAAAATGGACAAAAAGCATACCTCGCTGCTTGAGAAAAATGAATCAAATTAGGTCGACGTAAAATTCAGTAAAAAAATTCAACTGATTGATTACTCAGTTTCATTCAACAAAGCAAACAACGTCCGATCGAAGCGAACAAGGATTGATTACAGATTATGAGATGTTATGAAACCCTAGACCTTCAATTGATACCGACACGTAAGCTTACCAGTGGACAAAAAGCCTAGCACGCTGCTTGAAAAAAATTAATCAAATTAGGTCGACAAAAATTGAGTAAAAAAATTCAACTGATTGATTACTCAGCTTCGTTTAACAAAGCAAACAACGTCCGATCGGAGCGAACAAGGATTGATTACAGATTACGAGATGTTATGAAACCCTAGATTGATAGAAAAAACCGACACGTACCAGTGATATTCATGATGGCGGACTCAAGTGGGCATCAAAATTGTTGCAAAAGCTTCGCCAAATCAAGTGAGTTTGTGAAACTAAATTGTAGTGGATTTGTTTTGAGCAGAATCGATGATGATGATACTGTGAGATCCTCCTGAGGATCGAGATCTTCTCGAGAATCTTTTGTTTGTGCTTTTCTCGGGTTCACTCCGATTAGGTTTTCAGAAAGTGCATACGAAACCTGCACTAGAGTAAGCTTAGGTGTACTAAAACAAGACGAAGAGGAAAAGGAGTAAAAACTAAAAGAAATTCAAAATATGAGGAAGCGGGACACGTTGCCTTGGAAGGGGAAGCGTGTCGAAAGGCGACATGGAGGTGACCGACGGCCAGGATTAGCCCAATCTCGTTGGGCTTGCATTCTAGTCAGGTCATTTACTGAAGCGGGTGCATTCAGGCTTGAAGACGAAGGTTTATGCATTTTGTGCATATTTTTCCAGAAAAAAAAAAAAAAAAAACATCTGATGAGAAAAAGGCATACAAAATTTCAGGCCACTAAAATAACTGGATCGATTAATCCCTTCATTATACTATAAATGACTATTTCAAATCATCAATAGAATAATGCGTATCTTTTATTTACATATCGCATCATTCGCATTACAAGTAGAATACAGGGTTCCTTTTGCCTAGACACAATATAATGAGTATTTGTCTTATCACACCATTCATTTCTTTATTTCAATATTTTTATAACCAAAAAATAGATCAAGAACGTGCAAAAATAACCAAATTATGGATGCACTACTGCTTTTTGTATAAATCCTGCTGTTCCACAAAAAACCACTATTTGGCAAGAGTAGGATTTGAACCTACACAACATTCAGATTATGAGCCTGACAAGTTACCAATTACTCTATCCCACGCACATAATAAGGTTTTCTTCAACGGTGCTACAAAATATTCAAGGAATCTAATGGTCCAGATTAGTCTGGAGCTATTCCACAGCTTATACTAAGGTCATCCTCAATCCACCCACAATCCACCCGCAATCCACCCACAATCCACCCGCAATCCACCCGGCATAAAGGCCCGATATACCAATCCTGACAGTTCTTCATACAAAAATGACGGTATATGATTTGAAGAGCATGAAAATATTCATTCTAAAAGTGCAATAAAATTTTGGGTTTGGACTCATGATTTAGATATATCACATCAAATGTTAGCTAATTTCCAAAAAATTTAGAGGCCTTTTCAAATCAAGCCTAAATAAGGAAATTTTAGTAAAGGGGTTACTAGAACTTGGTGCAATTGCCATCTACTATATTAAAATTTCCTTATTTAGGCTTGATTTGAAGAGGCCTCTAAGTTTTTTGGAAGTTAGCTAACATTTGATGTGATTTATCTAAATCATGCAATGTCCAAACCAAAACTTTATTACATTTTTAGATTGAGAAATTTCATGCCCTTCAAACCACATAATTTTTGTGTGATTTGCTATTAACTCCTAAATGTCAGGGGGGCATAGTACATACGTTGTTGTATATTTGCCATTTGTTATCAATAAGAAATTTTAGCTTGGAATTACAAATAGCTCACTAGAACCGTGTTTATCTATATTTCAACTTCTTTGTTAATCTCAAATACAATAGAGGTGTGGATCCATTCCAAATACAAGAAAGATACCCTACATTGTACTGGTCGCAAAGGGCCGGGTTAATAAATCACGATTAATATAGCGGCCTTTATGCCCGGGTGGACTGAGGATGCCCTTATGAATCTTAACGCGGTGAAGCACACCTCACTCCGCGGTCGTTGGCCCTGCTTACCCTACCAGGGTTTAGCAGACCGAGGCTTGGGGTAGCCGGTGTAGCTCGTGCAGAAGCTTTTCCTGCGACACGGGAGAGACGGACCCTTTGATACTCTTCTCAATCGTTTTGCTCAGCTCGTTTCCACTTCCTGAGGACCGTTGCCCTCCTTTGTCGGTACGATTTTTCGAAATCGTGGATTGTTGAACTTGTTTACAGTAACTTACCAAGCGTGTTTCTTTTGCCGAAGTTTTCAGGTTTTCTTTAAGAGTATTTGCTTAACAATTTTGTTGAGAATGCAATCTTGTTCCATATTGAAACTTGCGAAAAAGACCGGCGTCTTTTTGTAGGAGCTCGTAGTGTGAGCTTCGATATCCTTTAGCAACGGGAATATCACCATTTTTATTTGCATCATGGACTGAACACAACAGAACAGTTGAACTTGAACAATGTAAAAGCGCCTCAGCTTATTAAGTAATCATCTTCTCGTGCCATTTGCTCTCCTTGAGTTACCAGGAGGTCATTTTTAAATCTTGGATCGGTGTGTGTTGTTGGATTGCCTCTAAGGTGAGCTCGTTTCTCCGTCGAACTTTTTTAGGTTTTAATAGAGTGTGAGCTTATTGATTATTTCTGAGTATGACTTCTTCAGGGACGAATGCATGTTGAAATTTGCAAATGACGCGTGTAGTAGCTTCAGGGTTTAAATTTTTGGCGAAAGATTACTTCGTTGTTCCCTCGACATTGGAGGAAATCCGGAGGGAATGAAAAGCAGTGGAGGAATCTTGTCAAATTTTGCCAGAAATTTAAACCCTGAGTAGCTTAGAATGTGAGCTTCATTAGCTTCCTAGTGCTCGGGATATCAGTATTTTCCATTGGAGAAGAATAATTAGAGGACAATCAAATTTGAACAATGTATTGAACCTTTTGATCAACCTCGCGTCCTGGCGCTGTTCCGAATAACGTATGCTTGCCACGGTAACAATGTCAGATCTTTTTTTTACCTTCTGTGTACGTGGTATGAGTGTACTGTAAACTGCCTTCTGAGGTTTGTAGCACTAGTTTTCCTTTTTTTAATTGTAATTTTCAATAGATGATTGGATTAGCTAGTAGAACGCCGGACTCCTATAAATCGTAAAACCCTATGGAGTGGAGCGATTAGGGTTTGAGTTGAAGCCGAAAATCCTTGGGGTTGGATCAGATACTTTCGAATTAGGGTTTCTCTCGGGGTTGATCATACGGACCTTCGGTTTTATAAATACATCAAGGTCCGCCTTCTATTAGCCTCACAGATTATATTATTAGAATATAACACCGAGTTGTGTTTGAGACTCTTCAAATGTGAATCCAAGAATCTGAAATGGAGCCTCGGTCTCCGCACTCATTTGTGTAGATCTTAGGATGCTGGCTTTGTTAGTGGTTGTTACTTGTTAGTGTTGGGAGTGTGTGGGAGGGTCAGTATTTTGATTGATTAAGGCCATGCTAACCAGGGCTTCTTTTTTTTTTTCATTTTTTAAGAAGTGCCAAGGTGGCGATTTAAAATGTTATAGCGGTGCTCCAAATTTCAACATTCATCCACATGTTGGGTAGAAAACATCACATTAGCACATATTACATTTCTATAACTTGATTTTCATCCACAATTTGGCAATTTCATCCTTCAAAAAAAATTGAAGCTTTTTTGGCAATTTCATCCAAGTTTTTTGGCATTTTTTAGCCAGACTGTTTTTTTTGGTGCAATTTGGCACCAGAAAGCCAAAAATAAAAGCCCTGATGCTAATCACGTGATACTTTGTTGTGCAGCAATCTGGGTGAGGGTGGGGTTCAGACCACGACCAGCAAGGATGGGAGGCTGGTGGACGTGGTTGAATGGTCTGCTCTATGGGGTCGGAGGGCTTGCTTGTGCCAGCGTGGCGATGCTAGTTGCATTTCAGGAGAAGCTTGTCTACGTACCACTAATTCCTGGAATGAAGCGTGGCTATCCGATTGTTCCCTCTCGGTTTCATCTTCGTTACGAGGACGTGTGGCTGACTGCCAAGGATGGAGTTCGACTGCATAGTTGGTATATTGAATCACAGTCTAACAATCCAGGTATTCTATGTGGCCCATGAAGCATTCCTTTATTGATTGTCTGGATTGACTGTTTTACACCAGTTGTAGCTCCAGAGTCAAGATATGATAAGTTTGTCTTTGGTCTTGACCGCTGTAGATTGAGAACCGAGTTTATGGTCCAAGGTTTATGCCCTAATACGTCTGCCTATGCTTTCCTTTTTTTCTACCACGTCATTGTAGTGCAGATTTGGCACGGTTGGGTCATCTTGTCTTGAAGTACGGGGCATAGCGTTTTTAGGCTCAACTGCTTGGTTTCTTATTGCAATGGGTTTGCTCTTGCAGGACCAACAATTTTATTTTTCCAAGAAAATGCTGGCAGTATCCTATGATGAAAATTTTAAGGTTTTTAAAGGTGGTGC
This sequence comes from Ulota crispa, assembly GCA_963920765.1. Taxonomy (NCBI): domain Eukaryota; kingdom Viridiplantae; phylum Streptophyta; class Bryopsida; order Orthotrichales; family Orthotrichaceae; genus Ulota; species Ulota crispa. The sequence goes on from OY987244.1 coordinate 26,759,240, forward strand.
TTTAGTTTGTGTCGTGTGTCATTGTTTTGCTTTCTACGTTTGCCTTCTATATGAAGTTCAGAATTTCTTTATATTCTTGGCATCTGTGGTGCATGCGATGTAGTTAAATAGTAGATCGCATTTCAGTAGGTCCGTAGATTGTATGATCCATGTATTATATGCTCTTGTTGTTCTTACATTCCTTGTTAAATAGACATAGCACACCGTCTGCAGTTTGTGGAACCCTTGGTGCGGCGACTACATTGCAACGTGTTAATGCTCTCGTATCGTGGGTACGTTGTTATTTCCTTTGTGACATTTTGAGAACGTATACTGCGTAGAGTATTTGATGTTGAAGAATTGCCCAAGAAGACAGCTGTTTGCTATTAGAATTAGTAGTTAACGTACATAGCTTTGATATATGCAACAGCTTGCACTTGCAGCCTGTAAGTTCCAGAAGTCATATATGTGATGATTTGATAGTTTATACGTGTATTGGCTGCAACATGTTAGCTTATATGGCCATTTTAGAACTTGCGTATGAAGGTTGTTGACGAGGTTTGGTGGAGAAGGGTATCTTAATAAGTGATTTTTGCTCATGTAGGTATGGAGACAGCGAGGGCTTTCCTTCACAGCATGGCATCAGAATGGACGCTCAGGTGTGATATATGTTCTTTACATTATTTCCACTATGCATATAGTGAAGAACGCATATCGGAGAATATGAGTGTATTTCTGTTGTGAGGTGAAAAATACATTGATTTGTTTGAGTTTCTCTATCTGCAATTAGGAAATCAAATTTGTTGGGAGTTTTGGCAGCCATAGATGGCAAAAGCTCTAAGGTGCTTGTTAGACGCTTGTTTTCTGTTGTTCAGTGCAATATCCTTATTGCACGGGGTTTGACTGGCCTTGCTTCCCGTGTGGATGGTGTAACTCATAACTGGATGTCCTCACAGTCATGCATATTGCGTACTGATGCATTTACAGAGTTTGTACATGTCCATGGGATAGTTTTGGTGGTAATTGAGATCATATATATTTTTATTTACCACCAGCATTGTTTATGCCTGGCAGGCAGCACTGGATTACCTGTACTCAAGGTCAAGTGTAGATTCAAGAAGGATTGTGGTGTTTGGAAGATCGCTTGGTGGAGCTGTTGGGGCTGCTCTTGTACGGGAAAACCCCGGAAAGGTTGACCATTCGCTATTTATCACCTGGGAAAAGCACAAATATATACCTCCATTTCTGTTGCTGATGACATTCTAAAGGGGCATGTGTGATCAAAAGTTTAGACCATAAACGTTGGACTTTTATTCCCTTGCTGCTGTTTTGGACTATAAACTGCTCAGTAGAAAGAAAATATTTCCTACTCAACCATGCTTCCAGAAAACATGGTTCATCTGTTGAAACACCCCCTCCTTCTTGTGGTTGCAGATAGCTGGTTTGATACTGGAGAACACCTTCACTTCAATTCTTGATATGGCAGGGGTTCTGCTTCCAGGTTTGAGATACATTGTTGGTGGGAAAGCAGGAATATTGAATTGGTTTGTGAAGTCTCCTTGGAAAACCATTGAACTCATTAAACATGTAAGTTTTTTTTCTGTCCTACCCATTGAACGCCAACCTGTATTTATGTTTGGTTCTCGGCTAGTTACTGTCAACGTTGGGTATGATGATTTTTACAAATTGGGCCTTGACTACACACAGTAGGCAGACCATTATTTCCCCCAAAACTTCAAAAGAAGTCCCTCATGTGGATCCTTTCATTGGTGAACTTTTTTTCCTCCTGTAATTGCCTTTTACTTATTCTTCTTATGCTGTTATTGGCTTCCAGATTGAGGCGCCCATTTTATTTTTGTCTGGTCTATTGGATGAGATGGTGCCTCCAGCTCACATGCGACAACTATATAAAGCAGCTGAGGAGACTTCGAGTGCTCAGCATACTTATGTTGAATTCCCAGATGGTATGCACATGGATACATGGATGCAGGGTGGTGAGCGTTACTGGCGCAGTATTGAGATTTTTCTGCAAAACAATGCAGCTGGTGGTGGTAGATCTCGTGGCAGATCCATGTCCCAGGACAGTGATTGAAATCATCCAACTGGCTCGTCCATTGTTTTATTTCATTCGTGCGAGATTTCGCCAGCTCTGATAGATTTCGGCCAGTGCAGCATCTTCCCTCCAAAGATTCTCCAAATGTAAGGGAGACAACGAAGTGCTTACTGTTCCTTAACAAAACACACTGGTCTCGTCTCACCCTCCCTTGGTGGCATAATGTCGCCTCTCACTGTTCTGTAAAGTAGTGGCTGACATTTGTTTAAGAGTCCAATTGTGAAGTTATGTGTCCTTCATCCACCCAATCCGTTGCCTGGAATTCTCCGTTGGCAACCTTCGTACTGGCAACTTGTTATCGATCCTCTGTGCTGTAACGATTAGGTAGACGTCCACCTTGTCAGTAATGTCTTTTTTTGGAGGGCTGGTGTAAATAGGATCGGAGAGCTTGTGTTGACAATTTGAGTAAAAACGTGCCATGGACATACCGTAAGCTGGTCAGCTTTACTCTGAATGTGCATATCTTTGTTGCAAATATGTTCCAGGAGATGGAAGGTCTTGGTAGAGAAGAGGTAAAAATTTAGATATAGTTTCTTATGCTGTGTAAAGGCAGTTGAGCCGTGGCAACCTTACTGTTGGGTAGGGCCCTTAGCCGTGGATTAAATGTTGATCCAGTGCTAAATTCTTTCACGATAGTAGCGATGTTGTAGGTTAGCAAAGTAGTCGAAAAGAAAAAGGCCTTGGTACCTAATCCTTTGTTTTTTGATGTTGTTGGGGGTGTTAATTGCAGGTGCCCTAGGAATGATCATGTCCTTTATAAAATAGTCAAAAAACTTAATTTACCACTCTTCAATGTATATTTGTATATTTTGTTACATTTAGTACGAAAAATTCCAAGAGCAATTATAGATTAAAAAAATAGATTATTTTTATGAGCATTTTTTCGTTAATTATAAAAAGTGTTCTTGATCACTTATTAAGATATTTCATCGTGTTTTTTGAAATCATTTGTGAAGATCCATTTTTTCAATAGAACTGTCAACATTTAAAGTGAGACTCGTCCGTGTTCTGTAAAAGTATTTACACTATACTCTCTCCATCCCAACAAACTGAATGTCCTTGTTATTCAGAATGTCCAATACTGAGAAAATCTATTGCGATCTTCTCCAATTCCTTAGGGCTAATTGGAAAGCAATTCAACACTAATAGTGGGTTCAAACTTAAACTTTTTTAGGTGACTTACTCGCAGTTTCACGTCGGTGAATTCATTAGTGAATTGTGACGTGACTCACATCTGGATTTCACTCCTAACGTGATGCACGTGAGGAGTGAACTTCAGAAACCCACTTTTGTGACTTTGTAGGGTTCATGCACCTGCATCCTCAAACCCCAAAATTTCTTTTACAGAAACTTCTGCAAATTCACGGGTGCCTTAGACTTTACGCATGTGAGACTTTACGCATGTGAGGCAACAAAAACAGTTCACTGGTGCGCTGAAATCCTGTGAGGTAAGACGTTCGAAGGACAGATTTCATGCTTGAAGCCCCCTAATGAACTTTAAAAAATAGGGACCTATTGCCACTACCACCTCCTACCACCGCGCAGCCTCCATCGCCGCATTACCCTATCACCGCAGCCTTGGAACTTTTGCATGCACGTCACTCGAGAGATCTGGCGATGTCGTCGCTCCGTACAAGATTGTGTTCACCTTGCCGAAACGCGTGCCGACGGCGCTGCATCTGGTACGATGCTACTCACGAACGACGCCGTGACTCCTTCATTCAAAATCCCCAGCGCTTGAGGATGATTCACACATCGAGGCGGCTTGTACTGCGACGGTGATGTGCCTCTGGATACAGCCGAGTTCATCACTCTGTCAAACGTGCCCTCCTTCACGATGTCCAGCTTCAAGGGCGCAATCTGGTTGCCACTTCGCCATCTCCGGTAATCGTCGTTGAAGCTTTGGTCCAACGTGTTTGCACATTCTTGGAGGACGTCGTGGTCTAAGTTGCTGTCACAAATGAATGATTTACAGATATTTCAGTAACAAATATTAGCACGCAATCTGGCATTTCGAGAATGGAACGAGTTGGAAATAATCTCTGTATCTACGTAATTATTTGTGGTCTAAGTCGCCTGTCATACATTGTTTTCCAGATTTCACATAATTTTGATACCAAGAAAGTACAGCACGCAATTTGTTTGGACGTGAACGGATAGACCGAAATGTTAGTACACCAAAAAGCTGTACTTACTGAGCAGTTGGCATTACTTCAACAGATAACTTTCTCTCTTGTTCTTGATAGTAAACGACAGAGGAATTTAAAGGAAGAATTATTTGGATAGTATATGAAAAGTTGAATGTGTTTAACGTTTAATTAGAAAGTTCTTATGGTTAATATGTGCACTTTCAAAAACTATCTGTTCTTGTTGTATCAAAGTTTAGTTTAGTGTGCTTCGTTAGGTATGTGTCTCAATTAGGTTACTTCATCTCATCGTTGTCGAAGGCTTTGATCAGATCTTTAAGCGCATTTTTTATCTAAATTGCTGCCAAAGTATAATGCCGAGATGATCCAATAACAACGAATTTCAGCATGCAAACTGGAGAGCGTTTGGAGATCGAAAGAATGGAAACCAGGTCTTGAGGAGTGTGAAGACAAGAGAAGAGAAGAGATGTACCTGGAATCTGTCATCTCCCAGAAGATTCGATATCGACCTGGCAAGAAGGTGACGTCGGGAGTGCTGGTGTAATCCGAAAGCTCCATGGCTGTTCCTTTGAGAAGCACAGTGGATTTGTTCACCACAGCCTGAAGTTCCTCCTCGTCCGTTTTGTCGGTGTGCACACTAAGAATCACGTTCTTGCGTCGCACGAACTCAAACACGGGAGCGGTTTTGCGGAAGCGCTTCACTCGGAGCACGTCGCCTAAGCGGTACCTGTACAAGCCTGGCGCACAACAATTCAAATAAACTCAGGTGAGATGCGTTCAAAATGACGCCTTGTAGAAGCAAACAGCAAATGCGTTTCGTTTCAAACTTAGAGATCATTACCGATGTGTGTTTGCTTACCAGGGCTTTTTTTTTTTCATTTTTTAAGAAGTGTGAAAGTGGCGATTTAAAATGTTATAATGGTGCTTCAAATTTCAACATTCATCCACATATTGGATTGAAAATATTACATTAGTACATATTACATGTCTATAATTTGGTTTTCATCCACAATTTGGCAATTTCATCCAGGTTTTAAAAGAAAATTGAAGCCTTGTGGCAATTTTTTTGGCTTTTTTTTGACATTTTTAAGCCAGATCTTTTTGGTGCAATCTGGCACCAGAAAGCCAAAAAAAAAGCCCTGTTGCTTACCTGTGACATTTGTTACCACCAGCTCGTAAAGTTTGCCGATTTTGAGCTCGCAGGCTTCCAGAATTTTCATACTCTCCCCGTTGCGCACTTCCGAACCATCAGCATTCAGCGGAATGAACTCGTAGTAGGCCGTTTCAGGCCACAACATGTAGGTGATGTCCTCCGGGGCGCAGATCAGGTTAGGGTTGAGGCCGATAAATGTGCACTCGCAGGATGCATAAGCAGGGGAAATGATGGAGAGATGACCAGAAAAATGTTGCAGAGCAGGAGCATATTGCAGCATGCTTCCGGACAAGACACAGTTAACTAACTGGGCGTTGGGAAAAAGTCGTGGGAGAATGCCCTCCCAATCCTCCTTGGAGCATTCTTTCTCGATTGTGCTTGCAAGGCTAGGGTTGGGCTGCAGAGTCTTTTCCACTGCTGCTCTCATTTCGAGTTCGGTGATCTTCTTGCTTAGCGTGCCCATTCTGATGTCCTCCACAAGCTCTGGCCATTGCTTTTGCAAGACACGGATTGCGGCAACGACAGTGGCTGCAACAACAACGTCATTGACGGATCAATATCAAGCTCAACAAGTGATGCCGGCGGTAGGCAGAATTCTGGCCACGCACTCTATCCCAATCTCTAGAGTAACACTCTGATTCTATCTGCAGTGAATACTTGATACTGCGCACCAGAGAATCCTCTAAACTCTATTGATCATACTCCCTCTGCCCCTCGAAAAAGCTCCAAATTAGACACATTTCTTGTACCACTAAAAAGCTCCCTTCTGCTGATTTCAAATGCTGAGCAAGCATCTGCCATGTTCAATGATCTCATGGGGCAAGTTAAGCGATTAGAGAGCATTCCTCTCCTAGCAAGCTTGGCCTTGCCCATATGAGGTACCATTTTTGCTACTAATCTTTAAATCATCAATAGTGAGGAGTTAGCAGCATGCACAAATATGGTACTTTTTGCATGAAATTTGGGTGCCCAAATGGTGACATCAAAGCTGAAGATTTTGCATACATTTGGTGGATGGCATATTGATTCTAGAATGCATGTGTCACTAGTACAAAGATTTAAAACACGATTAATCCTTTGCAAGGTAGCTTTTTGGACGTTTTTAGAGGGACGGAGGGAGTATGTGCTATTAACTTGTCACAAATAGTGCGACATAAATGAGTTTGGATTGTGAAACGCAGATTCCTCTGCAGAACGATTCTGCTGAAAATGGATTGAACAGTAATAATTCCAGATTTTGACGGAGCTCTGTAAGTTTCGCAGGCGATGGAAGAGCAGCCGTACCTGCAAATGTGCCACTCACTTTGACGATTTCGGCTGCGCGAGCTAACGAGCAAAGAAGGTGACAGTACATGCCCTGAGATGAGTCGTTGCATAAAATCACTTCGTCGGGCACACAGTACTCTTCGTCAGGGGTCCTAACCCGATTTTGAAACCGTGGGCTTCTTAAAAAGTTTGTACTCAGTGCTCCTGCTTTGATTCCTGAAGGTGTGTCTATCTGCTTCCCGGCAAACGCAAGACTAAGTGCCTTGCCTTTCGTATAACCTGGAAAATATCTGTTACCCTCGAGTTCAACCGCATCAGTCTCCGAGCCGACTTACATTTTCCTGCAAACGTACACTTTGCTTGCTTGTTTCCAGAAGTTTATCACACAAAAGTTCAAATTCGTACCTGTGGTACAACGCCTCCGCATAGGAGAGTATGAACATATAATTCTCGTATGATCTTGCAGTTGTTGGTATAAATTTTGGTTTCCCACCTGTGGTGCCTGAGCTGCAGCAGCAGAAATATACAACACAGAATTCGTCAGGCGTGGGAGGGAGGGAAAAGGAGGCCATGGCCTAAAGCCCAAAACATGAAGACGTCCAGGAGAGAAGTCGACCTGAAATTGAAGTCGGAGATAGGGTCCACGGTGAAGATGAGAGACTTCTCCCCATCAACCAATCGCATGATATCATGTTCCAAATCGCTGTAGCTCACAACAGGCAGGCACTTTCTAAAGCTCTCCACATCCGTGCGTCCATCAAGCCCGTGGCGCCGCAGGTACTCCACCTCGCCCTGCACCTCCAGAATTTCTCGCAGCTTCGTGTGCTGGATGTACATCACATCCTCAGCTAACAAGTCCATGAAATCCTCGGTGTCAAATCCAGGTGCGCTAGGGTCAATCCCTCGCTTACTGGGCATTACGAATGGTGTGCCATCTCGGTGTAAATGGAGCAGCTCAGCATTCGTGCTAGGACTCGTAGGTGGAGCATTAATGTCCGCCACCTCAAGGTCCGTTTTGACACCATTCTCGGTCACTACGGTTGCCATAGCGGCAGGCCTCTTTCACTCTACAGAACCGTCAACCTCGTCAATCAGTGAAGGAAAACTTGAAACTCGGAGCTCTGAATAATAGTACTCCATACACCAGAACATGGGTTCAAAACATTCAGTAGTAGGCTCAGTCTCACGGCTAGGCTTTAGAGTCCCTTCTCGAGAGAACAGGATAGCCCTGTTGACTCACAGTCACTCAGACAGGCTTGCTTGTTTCTGATCGAGAAGGCCTTGATATCTTATATCTCGGCGAGCTCTGGTGAAGTCTCAAGCACAGGGGAAGCTGCAACATAACACGTGCCCTCATCGTCCTATTGGCATGTATTGAAGACAGCTTTCGGTAATCCTGCAGCTGCAGCCAAGTACTGAAAATAGACATTATGTGGTCCCACCAGAACAAAGTCATCAAATCTACCGAAGTGAGCGAGCCCTTGAAGTCCACCCTCAAACTGTGGTAAGTGATCAACTCGGAATGACAGGGAACTTCCTCAGTGAGGAGTGAGGAGACTGTGATCGTCAGCACTTCATCAACCTGGACACGGGGATCATGGCCAGCGAACGGGCGGTTCCTGCGTCTTTTCCCATCCTGTCCTGATAATTTCAAGTGCCAATCAGGTTGATTCCATCAACTCCTTCTGAAGAAAAGTTCTTCCCTCTAAGGTAGAAGCACCCATGCCCGATAACTTAACCCCTGAGCGCCCAGAGTTGAAACAAAAGAAGCCTGACTTCTGTGCAATCAAAGTGCCCATTTGGATTGAAATATACGATGCACAAGATTGGATCATATAAATTGTTAGTGGAAAGAGTCTCCATCATGCTGGGCTTGATTGAAAGTCCTTTCCCCGGAAGTACAATGAGATTATAATGGTCAAAATTGAGTTGACCCAGCTTTTTGAGCAACAGTATACTTTTGCCTAAGCGCTCAAGGGTTAACCCCTGAGCGCCCAAACCGATTTCACCAAAATCAGGGTTTTGGGAGACGTCAACATTAATGCATCGTATCTCAGTCAGATGATCCACAAAAAGTGACAATTGAAAATAGGGCAACACCTACTTAGAAAATGGCTTGCTAACTTTGGGAACAATTAACCAAGGGAGATGGGAGATTATAACATTTGATCAAACAACACGTGATGACAAAATCTCATTTTAGTGGGTAGTTGCTATTTAATGATTTTTACAAACTTCTATAAGCCCTAGATTCATCTCAAATTTTGCGAGTAGCAAGATTAGATGTGAATGCACATACTTGCAAATTATTGAAGATATTACTCTTTTGTGTGCTAAGTTTTAAGGTTTCAATTTGCTATTGTGCGGAAAACAATGACCGCTCCAATTGGTGAGGGTTGCCCTGATAAGGGTTTAGAAAATGCTTGAACCGTTGCTTGTGAATATCCCGCTACCAAAAAGCCCATGCAAGGAAGCTTGCAATGAATATTGATCGATTGTAGCTTGTAAGACATTGCTTGCCACCATACTCCGTATGGTGTTTCACCCAAGTAAGACTCTTGAGGCACTTGTGTAACATTTGGCTTGTTGTGCCATTACTCCACTTGCATGGACCACTTGAATACCTTGATAAATGTAGTTTATAACAAGGTCAAACAACTAGATCCAATGCCTCAAACATGCACGTGAAATCCTATGAAGACCATTTTGGTCCAGTGGGGTGTTTAGGGGTTAAGCGGTTTTGCAACAGACTACAAAGAGTTTGAGGCAAAAAATATTTTTCTCATGTAGGAAGATAGGTAATATTGGGGCTGCAAAATTTTCATAATTTTATTGGCTAAATTGAAATGAATGTGAATTTTGGGAGTCAAACTCAGAGTCTTTTAGTGCTTTGGGTTCATTGCAAACCTTTAGAATCATGCAATTTAGATAATTTAGCCAAACTAGTTTCCACTAAGTATTTCCTATTTTGCTTTGGGACATGTGGCATGACTTAAGTGAACAAAAAAACGCATTCCAAATCACCTATCCTTACTAATTTTAGAAATAGCACACCCTATTGATTGAGTATGGGATGTTGGTGGCAATGGGTGCTTCCACCGTAGTGAGAACATGCTTTGTGGCATTAGAGCTCTTGTTTATAGACTTGCTACAAAGAAAGTTTGAGGGCATTGAGAAATAAATATATTTGCTATGTGGCATTATTACAAATCTAGGGAATCTAAGGGCACTCAGTGACAAGCATATTTGCAATGAGGAAACATCCTTTTGACGGGACCTTATCCTAATTCCACCTTGCCATGGTGTCCCTAGTTCCAGTTCCCATTGAAATTGGCGAAGTTTTAGAAGGATAGAGCCTTTGTAGCACACCTGTTGCTTGTTTGTAAAGCTCCCTTGCAAGCATCCAACTGATTTCCCACTCGAGTTTTGCTTACTATTGTATGTTCATAGCAGATTCGGCACAAATCTGCTGAATCAATTATTTTCTTAGAAAAATTTGATTTGGTATTTACTTTCACAATTAAATTAAAATTAGGCATTTTCAAAAAAAAATTGTTATTATTTGATAGTCTATCAATCTTTTTAAGTAGAATCAAGTATTTTGCAAAGAATTTTTGACTTTCCAAAATTTACCCTTGATATAAAGTTTGCAGTAGATTGAGTATTCCTGGAATTAGCCTAAAATTTTCAAAAATAGCTAAGCTTAATGACTTTTAGGATGTTACACTTCAAATTTTAAATTTGTTTAACATTGGGCATTTTTGGAGAATAATTTATAGAATAATTAAGCAAAATTTTGGAAAATTATTTTATGCCAAATCTGCTAACAACCTACAATAGTTCGTCTAGAGTTTTTTTTTGCACTGTAGATGAACATGAAGAAGCCTGTGTGCCCTACAAGTAAGAAGAATTTTTCAAAGGAGGTGAAGTAGTTGCATTGGGCAAAATTGAATATGAAAACTTCAAATTTGGCTGCAAAAAGTCAGAAAAAAAACCTTGAGTCCGTCTTGCTTTTTGCTACTAACCTTCTTTTCTATGCATTTTCTTACAAAGGTTGTTGCAATATGCATGCACTTGAAGCTCAAGCGGCTCAAGTAATCTCTATCATCATCTTGTCTAAGAGTACTTGCAAAAAAAACCTTCAAAATTCTTGTCTCCCACCCTTGCATGCTTTACAAACAATCAATTGACCAATCATCAAGTGGAGCATAGGATAAAGCTCACTATAAACTTAGGATGAATATTGATTTAAAGGGTCATTGCTTGACACGCTACTTCAAAAGACCACATTTAGTTTTGAAGAGCCCTCCAAATTTTTGTTCTCTACCTTTGCACTTCAAATGTGTCCCATGAATAGTCATTAGTCCTAGATTTTTTATTTTATTTAACAAGGGTGGAGCAACCTGCACCCAATAATGCAAGCAAGTAAGGGAAAAATGGACAAAATTGGAAAGAAATTTTGTCACGTTGTCGGGTTGAGATGAACACGTCTTGGGAACACTTGAAGTGTTTGGCTGCGACTGTGTGTGTGGTTGGTGAATCTTCACACAGACCTTAACAAAATTATACAAAGCACATGCTTTGCAAAATGGACCTCTTCTACTACCAACTCAAAAGGAGAATTCTAGATAGCAATTGCTCTCCAAAATGAGCTTCTTCCTCTACAAACTCTAAAAGGGGAATTCTACAGAGCACTTATTTTGCAGAATGAGATCCTCCTCAATTCCCCTAATCCATCCTAAAGTCTTAAGACCTATAATCTATCAAACTCCAAAATCTAAGAAAAACTCCCAAAATTTATGAAAAATTCTAAATCTCTTAAACTTTCAAACAACACAACTCTCTCAAAAATCTTCCAAATACAATGAGTGATAACAATTTGAAAAGCTAATCCAACAAGCTATCATCCATAAAATCTTCAAAAGAAAATATCAACTTCATCAGAAGTTATGGCTCTCCAAAGTTGCAACCTCCCTCTCACAAAAGACAGCCAACCTCCACGCTTTTACTCCATCATAATTTTCTCCTTAAAGTTTCAAATCTCAATTCCAATAGCTTCCTAAAAATCTAAGACAAAGAAAAACACACCCTCCAAATCTTATTACAAAATAATGGGCTGGACGTCAGCTATAACTTGTCAAAGTCTCAGCCTTTCTACCTCATATGGCTTGGCTATCTTCAAATTCAAACAATCATAACCTTTGCATCCTAGCTCCAAATCAAACTTGCAAATACAATTTGGAAACGTCTCCTGACCAAAAACGAGCTCTCAAAATTTCATAGACAAAAGATACCTAATCCAAGAGCTATCTACCCTTTAAGATTTGGCTTTTTCTACTGACAATTAATTGCCACTTGCACTCAACTCCCACTTGCTAAAGAGAAATTTACTTTACTTTTCCACATTTTCTAAAGTAAGGTGCACGTTAGCTCATCTTCTAACCTATGCTTAACCTCCACTCAAGATTCTTATCTTCTTATCCTCTCCCACTTTCCATGTCCAACCCATTTCTTTTAGCAGCTTTATTTAATTCAAAAACAAAACGTATCACCTATTGAAAATCAAACACATTTAATAAAGTTATGAAAATCTACATGATGGAATACTTTCTATCAGGACAACGTGCTTGTTCATTCGTAAATAATACTAATATTGATAAACTTCATCCAAAATCTATTAAATTTGTTGTTGGCTTAGGGAGGAATTTGGCGATTTCATCCATTTTTCATCGTCTTTTTCCACTGTGATGGGAGCTAGTGAGAATTTGAGGTAAGATCTAGGCAATTTTTTGCTACAACAAAAAACCTTGATTTGACCATCCAACAAAGGAAGTATAAGATAAAGTTCACTAAATTTAAGATGAATAGTGTTTTGGAGGGACACTACTTTAACACTCTAGGATGCTAAACCCTGAGAGAACTTTGAGATGCCCAAAGCATTTATCATCTATGTTCAAAGTGTGTCAGAGACAAAAACAAACCCTTGCAAGACAACGAAGCATTGGGGGGTTAACCCTTCACCGCCACAGTGTTAAAAAAAAACACTGAAACGCAAGTACGGTGTTAAAAAAAACACTGAAACGCAGCCACATTCTGGCTCCTCCGGCGGTGAGGGGATAAACGATGGAGCCGCTTCTCCTCATGCAAAACGTGACGATAATTGCAAGCGACTTGCTTGCTCTCGACCCAACGATTGGATCGCAATTTGTCTCTGCTTTTGTGCCCGAGTGAGTGTAGGCCAAGCCACACCAAAATTAGACGTTGTTCCGGAAACAGTGTTTTGAAGAAAAAGAAAGCAAGTGACGGCAATTATTTTTGTGTAAAAAGTAGATTTCTTGAATTTTTATACTCATGTTTATGTTTTATTTGAAACCAACCATTTTGAGGTTTTGAAAACTGTTGTCTTCAAAATCCTACTCTTGAATGATGAAAAGATTGTCTTTAGTAAAATAACGCATGGAACCTTGAGCAAAGTGATTGTCTCCTAATAAGCTTACTCTAAACACAAATTTTTATTTATATCTATCTAAAACAAGCTGCTTTTGCATATATGATTGTGGCATGAGTAGCGTAAGAGGAGAGAGTTTAGCTACACAAGCTAAAATCTAGCATTTTGTTGTTTCAATCAGAATTTCACTAGCATAGACTAGTTATTTCCTATGGAACTTCTATAAATATATTATAGTATATTATAATTAGAATTTTAGAAAAAGAATGGCTGGGTATTATCTAGTAGTTAACTCCTAAAGGCCCAATCAACCGTTTTCTAGTTGCTACCCTTTTTGTGCAAGCTTGACTGAGATACTTTTTTTTTGAAAAAATAAAAATATTTTCATATAGGAAAGCAAGTCTACTTTTCAACCCAATTTGAATCATGTCAATTCAAGTTAAACTCCACCTAGGAGAGTATTTCAAAGACAAACACTTCAAAATTTGCTAATGTTATCAAATTTACTATTTCAAGAAACTAATGATGTACTCTACTTCAAAACATTGCATTTTTGAATTTTAGAACAAAATGTCTATTTTTAACCAATTATACCAAATTTTGAACTCTATGAATCAAATTTGTAATTTTCATGAATAGTAAATGGTAAATTCTTCTAAATTCATAAAATAAGAGTCCACAACTTCTTTTGAATGTTTGATTGTATGGATAATTACTAAACATCATGATTCTTGTTTTCTCTTTTGAAGCAAACTTCATCAAATTACAAAAATGTCATTTTATAGCATATTTATGTTTTGTCCTTACCCCTTACCCCTTGGACATCTAGAATTATAATTTCAAACAATTTTTTTGCAATTTCAACCGACTAACAATAAACTAACAGCCAGTTCTCCTCAAACATTGGGCATGAGTGAGAGCCTCATGGGCCCCTCTAGCCGTGGCACTGGCATTGATGGATCTATCTGTCATTGGCAATATTCAAAATGTATTCTTTGAATTTTTAGTTGTATTGGCGACTAGAGTCAAAGGAGTGAACATGAATATAAACCAGCATTTGGGGAGCTTTTTTTAGTTTCAATGGCTATAATCCAATATTTCCCAATTTCTGTTGGTTTTTTTGGGCATGCACCTAATACTTTTTATAGTTTTAGTCCAATACTATGTAATCAAAAAAATTAAAAGAAACTTTGGCATGTTTTTCTTTCCAATAGTTTAAAATTTTAACAGTTTTTGCAATTTCAACTAGTTGACTTTTTATTGATAGCCAATCCTTCTTAGTTGTGTTATAAATTAGTAGAACATGAAATATCCAAAATCCTGCCACTTAAAAAATCCCACATAAATTTTCCCATTTTTCAAAGGGTTGCGTAGAATCTCCTCATTGGTTGCTTCACTACAAGAAAATATGTCCAAATTGACACGTCTAAATTGGCTAAATGTGTCCAAAATGACAAAAAGCATTCACAATGAAAAAAAATGTCCAAATCAACATGTATAGTGGCCTCCAACAAGTCCTTGAGTTCTTCAAAACTCAGTCCTTGAGTTCTTCAAAACTCAGTCCTTGAGTTCTTCAAAACTCAGTCCTTGAGTTCTTCAAAACTCAGTCCTTGAGTTCTTCAAAACTCAGTCCTTGAGTTCTTTGAGTATTAAGTTTTGAAAAACTTGAGGACTTGTTGAAGGCCACTGTACAAATGACAGAATGAAAATATCTAGTTTGACACTATTCCTCTGTAGTGCTTGGAATGGACAAATGCATCATGTAAGAATATGCAAATTTTTCATGATTTTGCTCACACACTCTACGTACAAATGCATTGCAAGTGCTTTGGTGTGAACTTGCGTTGGAGAAAAAAACAAAACCTCAATCATGGAAATGCCTCTCGTGTGCCAATGCAAAGGACCTTTGACTACAAAGGAACACTCTCAATTTGGTCAATTTTTTGTCAATGTGAACATTTTTTTTTTGTCAATTTGGACACACTTGGTCAATTTGGACAATCACCCATCTCTGTCTTAAATCCTAAGCTCGTCACCCCAATTTCGTAGACTCTGCTATGAAAATAGCATCATTTAGATGGGTTCATGCTTGTCATCAATGAACTACATTGCATGTGTTCATGAAAACCTATTACTCCCAACACTAGTAATAGTAGGGATTTCAAAATTTAAGAAAACTTGATTCAATTGATTTTTTTATCAGGAAAATTTTCATTTTCTCACTTGGAATTTTGGGAGGTCTTTTGCACATCACTAGGTACAAAAAGTGCATGCATGGGGCTCTCACACAAGAAATCAAGGAAAAAAAAGCCAAGGAACCTTACAAGTAAATTTTTTAACTCACAACTCAACATCGCTTCAAAACTATTAATATCCAAAATATTGCCAATCTTAGAGTAAATCTAGTTGCAATAATTTGCTTTATTATAAATACCTTATAAATATAAATGTCCAGTTTTTTTTGAAGAATTAACCTATGAGGCTTATTTTTGGAGGCCATGTTAATAACTTACCCCTAAAGGATTTTGACTAAGTTTTCACCAAAACCACTCCAAAATTGCCATTTCTACTACAAGTATCAAATTTTAGAAAAAGAAATCATTTTTGAACACACTTAGCCATAAGATCTTGTACAACACTAGTATCAAAAGATGCAAAAAAACCAAAAATTTCCACCAAGTAGATTGTAAGATATTTGAGTTTGAATCAACAAAAAACCATTTTTGTCCCTACAAAGATCCATGCAGCTACACTTCACAAGGTCATGTTTGTATGAAAAAATTCCAAAATGATTATGACTCTATGGATTCATTCTTCAAGGCAAGTTGGGTACACACTTGAACATTTTCAAATTATTTGGAATTATACAACACATGGGAAAAAAAATAGTAAGTAAAGAGAAGTAGAGAATGATTCAAAACACTAAATTGTTAAGAATTTTATTATGGAAATGAAAAATTCCAATCCCAATGGTTGTAATGTTGTAGTACAAAATCTACATACTTGGGTTTGTTTTTTCCCAACATGTTGAAAATTGAGTAAAATAAAGGACTTCAAAGTACATTTTAGAGTAGGGAATCCGTAACTGCCCGCAAACAAAGTCTCCTCATAACTTTCATCTCATTGATCAAAATGGAATGATGCAAAGCTCCCCATGTATATCTAAACATAAAAACCAATTTCAAAAATGGAAAGGTTTAAAATGTAAGTTTAGAGAAGATTTCTATCTGCCCAACAAGCAAAGAAAACTATATTTCATGCCATATATTTTGAACCATGTAGTCAAAAGCTTTGAAAAATGTTGGTCCTTAAAGCTACTCCTTGGACACATCATGTGCAAAATTTTAAAAATAAAAGACAAATCCATTTGCAGTGAGCTGTCCAAAATTGTTATGTTGCGAAAATACAACGTTCAGATCTTTAAGGGCTAATGTTGTCATTTTTCAAAGCATAAGTAATAATAAATGATAAAATACATTTTACTCTCAAGGATCTTGCTTGCTATAGCATGTCCACATGTTTTGGGAAGTATTTTCCCTCATCTCCTATATTTGAGGAAAAATGGATAATAAAATTAGGTTCCTGTGGCTAAGTTGTCAAGTTATTTTACGACCTAACAAGTTGTAGGATTTGCATCATGTTTTTTGATATTTGTTAAAACCCACTATCATGGTTGTGCCTCTGCATGTAATTACTTCTTCATTGTGCTTTTATTTGTAGTCAGTTGCTGATCTTGCGCTCTTAAGCTTACTTGTAGATTCACCTTACAAAAATGCAGAAATAATTTGATAGAAATGGGTTTCATTTGTACCTACATTGTGATTATCTGAGGTCAGTGTATTTTTATACTGGTCAAAAACATCATATGTTTTTTTTACCAAATATCTACCAAATGCAATAGGGTTTTATCACAGTAACAAGTGTATTCTTTGGATTTTAGGCTTCATTAAGGTTCAATTTTTTTGGGTAAATCGCCTGAATATGACACTTGGGAGAGTCTTGTCAATTTTGTGAATAATGCGTAAATTACGTATTATCCATTGCCTTGAAACAAAATGTCTTTCATCCTTCAACTTTTTCTTGGATTTTTGTGCTTGTTGCGTACAAGCTATATGGTATGATTTCTCATTTAACCCATCTACGCCCAAGAGGACTTTTGTTTGTCCCCAAAAAATCCTTTGTAGGATGGGAAAAAAAAACTGTTTTTCATTTGATTTTTTTCATAGGTGATCATAAATATGGTCAATCATGGAAGGTAAAACACAATCTCATCAAATGTACTTGTATTTTTAAGTAACTCAAATTGTGAGAAGATTCATAGATATGGTGTTAGGTTCCATGCTGCCTTTTTTGCAGTTTTCATGAGGGTATCATGAATTGTTAGCTTTTGCAACGTTTGGAAACTATATTATAATAGGTGGATAGTTGTCACATCACTATAGAATATTGTAGAGATACTATAGAGGGACAATCATGGTGCTTGACATTTAGGCATTAGCAAAATTTTGAGCCCTCCACAAGGCCCCTAAGAACCCCTTTTAAGGGGTCTTCTTAATTGTTTTAATTTGTATTTTGGGATAACAATAATTCCTTACACCCTACTATGCCTTTGAGTACAATCATGGCTCACATTGGCATGTCCAATTTTCATTGGGTGTCACAATTACATGTACATATTACCATGGTCCTTTTCCTCTATATTAAAATCTTCAACCTAGTACTTGTGAGGGTAACATTTAGTTATGATTGTGTACAATAGTAGGAGAATATTGAAAAAATTGTGACATAGTACTAGATTGCCATTTTCTATTCATAGTTTTTGTGATGTACAATAGAAAAGTCATACGAGGTAGAGACACTTCACACAAGTTCTCACATGTTTCTAATGTACCCGGCCTAGGCTCAATATAAGTTAAGAGTGCTAGTTCTTAAGGGCCATGTGGAGGGTTCACCAGTTTGCTAATGGATTAAAATGACATGGTTATGGACTTTGCATGCCTCAAATCTTCAACTTATAAAATATTGGTTCAACCCCTAAAGGCCTCAACAACACTTTTTGGCAACATAGTGACTTTGGGGCAGGTACTAGTGATTAGAAATTTATATACTTTAGGCTGAAATTTTAATAGAAGGTGGGGACAACGAGTATCTTTTGCATGCACTCAGTTTTCATGACATTTGGAAATATGGTTCAAAATATATGGCATGAAATGTAGTTTTCTTTGCTTGTTGGGCATATAGAAATCTTCTCTATACATGGGGAGCTTTGCATCATTCCATTTTGATTAATGAGATGAAAGTTATGAGGAAACTTTGTTTGCGGGCAGTTACGGATTCCCTACTCTAAAATGTACTTTGAAGTCCTTTATTTTACTCAATTTTCAACATGTTGGGAAAAAACAAACCCAAGTATGTAGATTTTGTACTACAACATTACAACCATTGGGATTGGAATTTTTCATTTCCATAATAAAATTCTTAACAATTTAGTGTTTTGAATCATTCTCTACTTCTCTTTACTTACTATTTTTTTTCCCATGTGTTGTATAATTCCAAATAATTTGAAAATGTTCAAGTGTGTACCCAACTTGCCTTGAAGAATGAATCCATAGAGTCATAATCATTTTGGAATTTTTTCATACAAACATGACCTTGTGAAGTGTAGCTGCATGGATCTTTGTAGGGACAAAAAATGGTTTTTTGTTGATTCAAACTCAAATATCTTACAATCTACTTGGTGGAAATTTTTGATTTTTTTTGCATCTTTTGATACTAGTGTTGTACAAGATCTTATGGCTAAGTGTGTTCAAAAATGATTTCTTTTTCTAAAATTTGATACTTGTAGTAGAAATGGCAATTTTGGAGCGGTTTTGGTGAAAAACCTAGCTTAGGTCTATATGGGGTATTTATAAAATTTTGACTTTGATTCCAATAGAACTACTTATTTAACTTATAAATCAAGAATATTGCATTTTACATTAAAAATAAATTAATAATAAATTTAAAAAAAACTTTTAGACAATTTCAAATTTTTAATTCTTAGTGTAAACGTGTGTTTTTCATTTGTGATGAGAGTCACTGTCATAAAACATGGATGTTATATATAGGGAATTACTAACGCAACACCCTAAATTGCTAACGGGACACCTGTTGTGAGCATGAAATGTGATTTTCAATGCTGATTTTTTTATTTGGATCAAAAGATTTGTTTCACCTTTGTCATTCTAAGGCTATACCCAAAAGAAATATAGGTGTACTTAAATTTGAAACTAAAAATGTAGGATTTTTGAGTTACCTAAAGCAAAAATACATCAAAAAACAATATTAGTGCAATAATATTTGTTTGTCTTGTTTTCTTTCAAGGAGGTGGTAATGCCGTGATTGAATGAATGATAGACCACTTGAATAAATCAAAATTAGCAACATCAAATTTCATGCTCACAGGGGTATCTAGTTAACAATTTAGGGTGTCTTGTTAGCAATTCCCTATATATATATAGTGCTTCCTCTTTAGTAAAGTAAAGTAACAAATATTAGTATACTATATTTTATTATTAAATACATAGAAAAAGATTGTAATTGTCTTGAATGCCATGCATAGTGTGACCATGTGATTTTTTTAATTGTATTACATTTTTTCTGAACAGAAAAAGTCAATTTTAAAAAGTCAATTTTAAATTTGTTTTCATACTTGGATTATTTCTTCAAAATTTGCAGATTAATTTTTACAAGTTTACAAAAATTATAACTGTTAAAAGAAATTTGATTCATATCTTTTATAGAATAAAAGCTTTCAAAAAGTCGCCTATAAAAACTTCAAAGAAATATTGTCTAATTTTATTAAAGCATAAATATCAAAAATACCCCTCAATTCTTTCAAAATATCAAATATTCCCTTATATTATTTGAAATATTAAAAACATCCTTGGTTTTATGTAAGAATATCAATAATACTCCTAGTTCTTTGGGACCTTCAATTATAATGAAACATCAAATATACCCTTGTATTATTTGAGCCATAAAAGGTATCCTTGCCTCTTTTGTGCCTCTTTTTGCAAATTTTTGTAAATACTTGGATGATAATGAAAACAGCAAAAACTAGATGTAAGTTGAATGCAAGCCAAATCTTGAAACCAAGCTCTTTAAGCTCTATATAGGGTGTTTATATGTAAGTCTATTGTGGTCAAAGCCATTGCAATGATTACATAGTAATTCTTATAATCATTTTTATACTTAAATTTTTTTAGTAAATAGGCACAAAAAACTAGGAGTGTTAATGTTATTCTCAAAAATTTCTAAGGATAAAATTGATGATCTTACACAAAGTTAGGTGCATTTTTTATATTTCAAATAATATAGGAGTATATTTGATATTTTGAAAGAACTGAGGAATATTTTTTAATCTTTTCCCTTATATATAAATGAAGCACATAAATCATTTTCATTGTAACTGTGCGTTGTATTCATTGACTACCAAAGCATTTATCAATATCATATCTAAGATATATTTTCAACTAAATTTAACTGTATTTTAATAATGATTTTTATTTGTATTAACTGTTTAAAAAAAATTACAATCTGAATTTTGTTTGATACAATAACAGAATTGGCATGAAATATTCGGATTAAATCTTTAACGCTAAGAGAAACAAATTAGGAATTCCAATCACAATGCAAGATGATCTAATCCAAAAGCTGCAGGGTTACGCAGCTCATTTAACCCTTTAAAGACCACACATATTTTCCCAAAATCCATTAGAAATCGGGGCAATAAGATTAGATGTGCATTTGAAACAAATATGGACTCAATTTAAATGATTCAATTGTACAAATGTGAAAGGTACCTTGTTTTTTGCAATGTATCAAAATTTCAGCTAGATTTACCATTGGAGGTGAAATAATATAATGATTGAGTGAGCCATATTTGAAAAATCTTTAGTTTTTCATGCTTGTGTGGTTTTGAATGTTAGCGCTTCATGCAAGTTTTGATTAAGAAGAGCCTTACATTTCTAAAAAGCAGGGTTTCTCACCTTTCCAACAAGATTAGTTTCACTCAAAATAAACGTAAATAGCAATCACAAGGTGTAGCTAAGTGGTCAAAAAGGGTCAAAAATCCCATTTTCTTTACTACCATAAAACGGTTCTACAAGAAATTTGATAATTGTTGCAGAAAATCCAATTGGTGAAAGCAATCACGGATTGACCTTAAATGTAGGATGAACTTTTTTTTAAGTAAATTGATAGCATCATTTCAATGGATTCTCAAATAATACAATTGTACAATTACTATATAGAGAAACAATACAAGCGTATTCCTTGAGCAATTTGAAGTTTTTTAAGATTGCACAATTGAAATATGGCATTCTTCTTTGGATGTTTGATGTATTGCGTTGTTGCTTTGATCCATCTTTGACCAAATATGGATACGTATTTTGAGGCCATGATGTATAAACACCATTATTTATCAACTCGCATATTCGATTCTATTGTCATTTTTTGGGTTGGATGCAAAATTCTTGTGATTACAAGCGTTCTTCAAGACCATTTTCCAAATTGTTGAACAATTTTATTGTATAGGCCAAAAACTACGCTCCCGAACCAAAATATGGTTCGGTGGTCTCTAAAGGGTTAAAAAATGTTGAATTGCAAATTCAATTTTAGATGACAAATTTTTGTAAAAGTTACAGCACTCTTCATTGTTAATTTCTAGAACTTCTCATTTGAATTATTTATTTGTAATCATTTACAATATGAAATTTTGTAATTTTAATTATATTTTATTTTGTTGCTAATTTATTATTATCCAAGTTATTTAAATACCTATTTTTAAAGTAATTCTTGTTATATCTATATTATATTTGTTTTTATTTATTTTTAATGATTTATGAATATGGTAACTATTACTAGAATATCCGTTGAGATTAGAGATGGTTTCAAACAAGGTGCACATAATCATTCTTACTTTGGTTTCTTCCAGTCACTTCATCTAGTTACTCAAATATAAAACTCTAGCTACTATTTTAAAAGAGTTATTTTGTTTTTTTTTTTGTTAAATCCATGTCTTATGAAAATTTGGAGATTTGATTAAAAAAAACCACGTTTTACGTTAATGCAAGTTTTCTTTTTAAAATTTAATAAATATTATGTTTTTAAATTAAATGCATTACAATTTCTGATCATTATTTAGGTGATTTTTATAATAATATACATTGGTTTTTTATTTTTTTATTTTTTGTTGCAAATTTTTTTTAAACTAACACAAATGTAATAGTTAACAACAACATATAATTACTTTGATTGGTTCACAAAATTTGTTAATTATTTTTAATTTTATTGAGGTTTAAAATACAAAGTTTCAAAATAGTAATTTCTTATTTCATTTATTAAAAAAATAATTCTTAAAAAGCAAGTTATTTAAAATTACTTTATACTCTAATATTTTTATAACAATTAGAAAAATCTGGGTTGAAATCATTAGAATTTGAATTAAGAATTGTTATTCTTTTCTATTGATTTGGTCGTATTGTGCAAGATATTATTTAATAAAAAGTGTTGTTTCCTTTTTCTTTATCTATTGTTCATTTACTAGTCATCAGTTTTTTTTAGGAAAATAACAACCATTTAGAAATTATCACATGGCAATTTGCCACATGGCAAATTGTATCATGAACAAGTAAATTGCCGTGTGGTATTTGTTACATGTTACTAATCCTTCAAAGTAGCAAATGTCACATAGGCAACACTTTCCAAATGGCAAGTGCCAAATAGGCAATACACGCTTCAAGTGTCACCACGAAGGTTTGAACTCAAGATTTCATGGATGAGGTTGAAAGATTCTTACCATTATCACTAGTAGAGAACTCTGTCCAAAACAACAAAAAACTAATAGTTTCTTGTTGTTTTGGATACTTGCCCACGCTAATTGACTAATTTAACAAAATTCTGTAAAAAACAAAATACGTTATGTTGATTTGGACACCATTATCTAAATCAATAGAAATTTTGGAATCTTTGAAAATCTTTTGGGAATCTTTAAGAATCTTTTTAGAACCTTTGAGAATCTCTAAGAATCTATGAAAATCTTTACAAAAAATTGAGAATCTTTGGGAATCTTTGAGAATCTTTTCAAAAATTTGAAAATCTTTAAAAATCTTTGAGAATCTTTTTGGAATCTTTGAGACTCTTTGGAAATCTTTTTGGAATCTTTGAGAATTCTCTTTGGAATCTTTAAAAATCTTTTTGGAAATTTTAAGAATCTTTGAAAATCTCTGAGAATTTTCAAGAACCTTCTTAGAATCTTTGAGAGTCTTTCAAAATATTTATAGAAATAGAATATCTTAGACTCAATTAGAGTCTTTTTGGAATCTTTATGGAGTTCATTAAAATACTTTAAAATATTTTTTTATAAAAAAACTATTAGAATAGTTTGGGTTGTTTTTGAAATCTTTCAAACTAAGGGTTTAATTTAATTGATATTCTTACATAAACCAAAAGGAAATTTTTATATTTCAAACATCACAAGAGTATATTTGCTATTTCAAAATAAAAGAGCATTTTTGATATTATCTCAAAATAATAGGGGTAGAGTTGATACTTTAACAAAAAACAAGAGCAATTTTGATATTTTAAATCATTGAGGGGTAAATTTAATATTCTGAAACAACCCAAGAGCATTTTTTAATATTTCCCCTTCTTTTATGAATCAAATAATATATATATATAATGAAACATTTTTGTTATTTTTAAAAAAGATTCAAAAGGCTTCAAAATATTATAAAATCTTTTTGATCTTTTGGATACTTTAAAATTTTGATTGCATGATTACAACTTTTTAATTCCATAACTGTTCAAAATTTGATGTTTTTTGAAGCTAGGAAACTATGGAGGCTACTTTAACCTAATAAGAGTTTTGTTTTCAAAAAAAATAAAACTAATTTTTTTAAAGAAATTAAGCCAACCCTCATTTGCAACAATTATGTTGAGATTTATGTATTTCAATCAAAAGTTATAAACAAAAATCAAAGGGGTGGAAATAAATAATTTTTTAAAATTTCTGAACACCTTCTTGATTTTTGCTCATAACTTTTGATTGAAGATCTTAGGTATGAAAAAAATTGTTAGAGGTGAAAGTAGACTACATTTACCAACTTTTTGTAGTTTTGACCTTTTTGAAAAAAAGTCTTCTACTAGCTTGAAATTGGCTTCAAAGTCTACTGACTTTGCAAAGTAATTGATATATAGTACACAAATAGATTTTTTGTATCTTTGTGTGCACACATGTGTGGGTGTGGTGTAGTGGTCTTAGGGCTTGAAGTAAGGGTCTACAATGGAGAGCCAAAGGTCTTGGGTTTGACCCCCAACCCCCAGCGTTTGCTGCCAGCTTGGCTGCGGCGCTACCTGGCAGGCCGTGCAGGTAGCCGGTTTCAAATTCTGTTTTTATTTTTTATTTTTAAAAATAAAAAATCGTAATTATGAAAAAAAACATTGATAAAAAACAATATTTAACAACAAAAATTAATAGAAATATAAGCAAAAATCAACAAAGAAACAACAAAAAATCAACATAAATCAACAAGAAATCAACAAAAATACAACAAACTCTTGTTGAAAAGTACCCAAATCAACTTGATCAAATCAACAGATGAAATCAATTGTTTTATGTTGAAATTCTATTGATTTTCTATTAAATTTTCTACTAGTGGTACTTTTATTGCTAATGAATATTTTAATACAACCAAATCAAAATACTATACTTTCATATTAAAATTGGAAAACTATGTGTACATCATCACTCCTAAATGTTATTTTTTTTTCCCATTTTGTTGCATAGTCAATTGCCTCTAAAATATATCATTTTTGACCATATAGTGTTAGCAATGCAATGGAACTTAAAACCAATGCCACTTTTTTAAAAAATTACTAAAATTATTAAAAACATGAAAGGCATAGCAACAAAAAATGAAAGTTTATCAACTGACTGAC
>OY987244.1:26784527-26805420 GCA_963920765.1 Ulota crispa
AGTAAAGACAACTAATTGAGGCAGTTATGAGTACATAACTATAAGAGCAAATATACAAAGGATATTAGGTAGTTAATAACCAACTGTGGAGATGGTTTATATAATGGAGACCTTGTTCTATTTTCTTTGAGCTTGTAAGATCTACATGTGTCCTTGTCAATTAGTTCCTCTGTTTTTCTTTTGAATATAATACATTTGACAATTTTTCTTAATTACATGTAAGTGCAGTGATTGGCATTCTTATTTAGTGTTTTTTTTCTTTGTTTGTTGCAACAAGTTATTAGTGAGTGTTTAAGTAAGAGATTGTTTGTGCAAATATCTGTGTTTGACAAGTCAATTGCATGTAAGTTGGAGTATGTGAAGAATACATCTAGTAACACAATTTGATTGAAGTAGGTGTGTAAGATAAATGAGGGGCAGCCAGTAAGAAAATGTATAAGAGAAAGTCTGACAAGTGACAACATTATTAAAGACAAGTAGATTTAAAGGAACAAAATCCATAGTCTAATTGATCAAGTTCCTTGAGAGATAATTTTATTAAGAAAGTATAATGTAAGTGGTTGGTGGTTTATGAGCATAGACAAGTAGCCAGTGAGTGAACAAAATCTAGAGGCTACTTGTCAATAAACAAGTTAGTATAAACATAGCCAAATTGATGTGACTACACCTCAGTGAATAGCCAAAGACAATAAATAGCCAGGGAGAGGAAGAGTTGAGATTAAACCAACTAAAGATTGTGATTGAATTTGTAAGTCTAAGAAGGCGAGACAAATTTTAAAGGCCATATATTAGTGAAAGAAAACATTGTACTGAAGTCTTTCATATCAAAATGAATTTTATTAAGTCCATTAACAAAAGATTGGTTGAATGTATGTGAAGACAAATTGATTAAGGAGAAGATCAAGAGTCAATTTTTATCAGGTGATGATCTATGAGAGTATATATATAGAAAGAAACTATTTTTTTGTATTGACAAATTAACTAAGAGTGCCTTGGTTATTGAGGAAAGAACATATGAGTAGTATTATTTAAAGTCAAGCCAATTTAATGAATTAAATAAGCCAAACATTGGTATGTGAGTAATTATGTGACTAGTAGTCATGTTGGATTTAATTGATAATTTGAGTGAATTTGCGATGAACCAATTGCCAAAGAATACTTGTTTTTGATGAGTGATTAATTGTTATGTATTGAAAGGCTAGAATTTTATGTTAATAATATTTAATTGCTAAGAGTCACTTTAATGATCCGAGAGTGATTTGTATGAAGAATTTATAAAGACTAATAGCCAAAGTATGCCTTGGTTTTTTTTACTTGATTGTAACAAACTAAGCAATATATTGTTGTTATATTAGCAAAGACTATTGACTAGGAGCAATACTAAAGTAGAAATTAGTATAAGTTAATTGACTGATCCTTTGGATGTGACATAACAAATTATCCACTGATGGTAATAGTATAGAGGATTTTATGCTAACTTTGTGATATGGCCAAAGTGAGTGGAGAAATCCTATGCTAAATGGAATTAAGAAAGACCAATTAACGTAAGGAGCGGTTGCACAAAAGGAGAGTATTTGACATCTTACCATTTTCTACCAAGCAACCAAATTGTCATAGAATACATATGTTAGCTTAACTTAAATATTTTATTAGGTATTAGTATGGAGCCAATTTGACTATAGTTAAAATAGAGCATTTCTATCTATGTATGTAAATGCCGCATTGCATAAATATAAGCATACACTTGAAATATTGACCATCCAAGATGAATTGATATTAGGCCTTCGTCGATTCTACAACAAGATAGGGACAACAATCACATCATATGCATTAATTAGAATGGAGTGATGACTAGGATAAACTAATTTGACTCCACACTTTTTATGAAATCAAATAAATTAATTTTTGTTTCCTAAATGTTAAAGTAAAAGTCTTTTCTACCATAAAAGTGACCATAGATACAAAACAATCAATGATTTTACCTTCCCCAAACAAAAAATCTACACTTAAAGGATTCCTTGGATTCTAATCAAAATCCTACACTACAACCTTCATGGCCAATTTTATACAGTGTCATCAATTAATTTATAAAATGCACTCTTTTTAATTAGAACCTCCTTTTGGTTTAGAGTATAACTTGGAGGAAAAATATTGTGAAACAAATAGGCTGATACATCATATTTTTTGATGTATATAATATTATCTTTAAATAACAATAAAGAACACATGGTTTTATTTAATTGTCCATTGCTTAAAGGATAAAAATAAACAATCTTCTTATGTTTTATAAGATTTATCATGGGACTTTTAGAAGAATTTCTTTTAGAATTGTGTATTTCCATATTCATAAGAACCATTACAACACTATTGGTTTGAAAGAATTTAAGTTTAATAAAAATTGGCCCAAAATCTTGGCAATGCAAATTTTTATTTCAATTGTCTTATTCTATTTTGTGGTATAATTAGCTTTCACATGAAAAATACAACATTGTTTTTAAATGTGATGCTCAAGGTATAGGTTTTGCAAAATCAATGGTCTATTTTAGAGTAAAGTTAGCGTATGAATATCATCAAAAGCATCTTGGTAATAAGAATATGCAGTTTTTCCAATTATTTTCTTAAATCATGCCTTTAGATCTATGCATGGGTATTCTAAAAGAAATTTTAGCTACCAACAAGTAGATATAGGATTTTTATGTGGGGAAACATGAACCATATAAACATCAATCTAAGATCAAAATCCACCATGGTCAAAAAAACAAGATACTTGACTAATGTATGCAATATACACGGTCTTTTCTCTATTTTTCATGCTCTCTACTTTGTCATTACTATGTTATATAGGAGATACTTTAAAGGCATTGGAGTCATAATGCATTGTCATGATGGAGATCTCTCCATCATGTAAATACTCATTATTTATTTATGTTTGTGTTGATTTCAATAAATCAACAGTTGTGGCAAAAATGGTAATCGTGGTGAGGATCACAGTTTGATAACAGCGCAGCGGCCATAGATTCCAGTGCAGTGCGCCATCTTGTCACATGCACAATTCAGGAGGATAGGTAGTGGATTAGCTGAGCCAATTTTCTGCCTCATTTGCTGCCAAGCCGTGGCCGCTATTACCGCTCGACGGGTCCGATGGAGTTCGAACCCGGACCGGCGGGCAGCTAGAGACGACCGCTTCTTCAGCCAACCAAGTCTACAACTTGGCAACTGAAAACAAGCGTTTGATGCTATTATATGCCCAAAAGGCATGTGGCCACTTTATGGTGGTGTTTATTTTGTAATTTAATCATTTTTATATATTTATTTAGATGTTTTGAAATGCTCATATATTTTGCCTTTGTTTGAATTAAAAATATTAAAAATTTAGAAGTGAATAAGAAAGGTGTGAAAGAAAAATGGATTTGGCAGTTATGGTGGAATTATGATAGAGAGGGGCATGAGTTGATGTGTCCCACCTCCTTACTTTAGATAGGGTCAAAATTAAAGAGGAAAGATTCCTTAGTTGTTGGAAGTTTGTGGATGAGTGTTAGTAGGAAGAAGAAGAGAAATCCTGCAATTTTGATGTGAGAAAACTTTTAGTGTATATATGATTTTGAATTGGAATTTGAAAAAGTTGTTTCATGTGTGGTGCCCTTTCCAAAATGATTTCGCAATTTTGATTTGGAGTTGTGATGCAAAAGTTATGAGTGTTTGAATTTTGAAGTCAAAAATCCAAACTATGAAGAAAGGCTGAAACTTTGACAAGTCATAGCTTATGATTTGTATATTATTTTGCAACAACATTTGAATAAATGTTCATCTTAGTTTTAGCTTTTTAGAATGTCCTTAAACTTAAGATTTGAAATTTGGAAGAGAAAGTTATGAATGTGTGAATTATTAGAGGTGGCTGCCATTTTGTTATGAGAAGACTGAAACTTTGAAGAGCTACAACTTTTGGACAATATAAAATTTTTTTTTTCAAAATTTTAGAAGTGATAGTTTGTTGTCTTAGTTTTTTAAATTATTTTTAATCATTTCATTTGGAGTCTTATTCAAGAAGTTATAGTGTATAGAAGTTGGAGGTTTGGGTGCTCTATAAAAAATTAAGACCCACACTTTGATTGACTAGAACTTTTGGTTAGAGTTTTATTTTGAATTGAAAATTTTACAAATTGTAGCCAGTGGTATCATCTTTTCAAATTGATAACACGTTTCTATGAGTGATGTGTAGAACAAAAAGTTATAGAAGTTTACAGAGGCAGTGTTTAGTTTGCAAGGAGGAAGAAGAGCCTTTATTTTGAACCCACATAACTTTTGGACAATAGCTTAAATTGGGTTGAAATTTAGAGAGATATTAGAAGGTTAGAAGAGCTTTTCAAATTGCTATTATGCTTATCATTTGGATCCTTGAGCCATCTGTGGCATTAG
Organism: Ulota crispa; assembly: GCA_963920765.1. Taxonomy (NCBI): domain Eukaryota; kingdom Viridiplantae; phylum Streptophyta; class Bryopsida; order Orthotrichales; family Orthotrichaceae; genus Ulota; species Ulota crispa. Next base: position 26,788,944 of record OY987244.1, read on the forward strand.
ATAGAAGGTCGCAGCCTTTTTAGAACTTGTTATTTGTAATTTTCTTCATTGTTTTTATTAAAACATGAAGACTTGAAGATATGAAAACTTGAAGATTTGAAGATATGAAGACTTCAAGAGGAATGTTTTGGTTTTATTTTTTATGTATGTGTGAGATGTGGCTTTGTTATTCCTAGCCGGTTTTAGGAGCTCATTTGTCCATTCATTTCCATTCTTTTTTGTAAATCTTGTTGCGGGCAATTCGAATTAAACCAAGCTTAATCTTATTTATTGTCGTGGTCACAAAATGAGATTGATTACCCACATGATCGAGACTTGTTCTGTTCTCACGATCTAGAATTTTGGCCAGCAGATCGTAAATTTAAATTTAGGATCCCGTCATACGAACAGCAGCTCGTGTCTGCTGTCCCAATCTACCCGTCTCGTATCCAGTGGGCTCTTATCCCTACCTTGACCCTTATATCCCTAGAGCCAGCCACAGGATAGGCCAACGGAAGATTGAAGATTGAAGATCTGAAGAGTGAAAATCAAGATCATAGACGATTTTAGTTAGCAACGCACGATCGCAGCAAGACACCGTGCATGTTCTTAAGGCGTGCTCTTCTCTATTCGACAGCATTTCAAAATCAAATTGACTAAACATAGACAAATTCAAAGTCAAAAACCACAATGGCCAAAAGATGATATACTCAATTAATGTATGCAATATATAAGGGTTTTTCCCTATGTTTCTAAGCTCTCTACTTTGCTAAGCATTTTATAAAATATAGGATCATAGCGTATTTTTGAATTATAAATAACCTTGTACTTTATACATTGACAAACTTGCAATATATTGAGTTTTGAATTTTTTAAATTAAAATTATTTATTTAGAGGCTTTTGTTTGCAAACAAAAACTTATAATGTTGGAATTTTGCTCTTACATTTTAACAAAGGTTGACTAGTGCTAATCATTACAATTTCAATAATATAAAAAACATGGATTATTGCTTTGTGAAATTTGATTAACTATGTATCTTGTAAATAAAAATTTATTACAAAATGTTCAAAAACATATTTTTGATAAAATGAACTTATAGGTTTTTGTTTGCTTATATAAAGACTTAAAACGTTGGAATTTTGCTTTTGCTTTTCACAATGAACATATGGTTCTAAATTTTTAATATACTCTAGTTTGCAATAGTATGTAGGGAGAATTATAGATCCATTAATATGATACAAGAGTTGTAAGCAAAGAAAGTAGCAATAATTTTTTAAACATACCACTAAAATCACAAGCATCTTTGTAATTGCACATTGTTAGTTTTTGTGATATTAGTGAAAACCCTCTGTAATATCGCATTTTCAATTTTTGTGATATTATAGAGGAAGTAGCTGTTGAAGTTGGGTGATATTAGAGGGCGCACAAAGTGATATTAAAGAGGTCGCAATTATATTGCTTCTCTTTGCTTCACATTTCATTGCTTTTAAAAAATTTGTGACTGTGAGAAGCTTTGGACTCTTTGAACTTTCATGATTTCATTTTCCTATTGCTATTACCAAATGATTTGAAACATTTGTTACATTGAAGTGATTTTGGGAGGTTCTGAAATTTGTAAAGTTGTGAAGCAAGAACTTCCAATTTTTTGGTTTTGGGTGTTGTTATTTGTGAGGCAATAACTCTATCAAATGGAAATGTTCAAGTACTTAACTGAACACAACAATGCTTACAAGGTGCACAATTTTCTTTGCATTTACTTTGAGGAAATTTGACTTCAAGTATAGATTTATGGTTTGAACATTGAGCATCCTTTAATTAATTTTAGTAAAGTTAAAGCAATTGAGCAACTCAATGTAATCTAATTTCAATAGCTTGACCTAATTAAAGCCTAACTTGAGCATTATTTGAGCAATTTGAGCATTCATTTTGGGAAATTTGAGCATTCTTTGAGCAATTTGAGCATTGTTTGAGCAATGTGAACGTTATTTGAGCATTGTTTGAGCAATGTGAACATTCTTTGAGCACTGTGAGCATTGTTTGTGACTAATGTCAACAATTCAACCTAATCGGAATTAAATTTGAGTAATTTGAGTCAAATGACAATTCAATATAATCATAGGTGTGATGAGCAATTTGAGCATTCTTTGAGAAATTGGACCTAATTTGGGCCTAATTTCAACAATTTGATCCAATTGGAGTGAAATTTGAACACTTTGAGCTTCATGAGAGCAAATTGAGGGAAATTCGAGCAATTAATCTAATTTCAATAGTTTGATCTATATAATTTGGCCACATTTGAGCTTATTTAACCTAATTTTTGAAACATGCTCTCAAATCCAAAGTTTTATTGTTGTTAAATATATTATTGAATATATTATTGATTATGTTGTTGACTACATGATGTGTAGCGAGTATTAGGAGACAAAACATTTGGGAAGGAAAAAGGCATACTAAAAAGAAGCAAATTTTGGAGTGCAAGTTTTATAGGTGCAATTTTCAACTCATTTTTTTGTGATTATGCACCACAAAGATTCTACATTTTGCAATTTTGCAAGTTTTAGGTTTTTTATTTTTTATTTTATCTTAGCTCATTGTCATCTCTCTTAGACTGTGGCTTGGGCTTTGTTTACAATTGATGACTATGTAGATGTCAATATTGATGGCATTGGATCTATGTGCATCCAATGTCAAAAATATTTGGCATTTTGTGTAAAAAAGAAAAGGCAACAACTTGTTGTTACAATGGCAAAATTGCCAATGAACAAGTTAGCCATCTTGTTGTCCATGCAATGCTTAGTGAGCTTTTCATGGGCAATACACCAAACTCTCTAGGATTTTTTAAATCCATTAGAAAATATAATCAAGCTTTTGCATTTACAAGTATGCGCATTAAATTTCAGTCTGCCAAGCCAAGGATTAAGGGGTGTATACTTTTTGTGTAAACGGAGCGTTGTGGCATCATAGTGGAAGCTTAGAACCTGAAATAGATCAAGCTATAAGATCACAACAAATAAATGCCTAAAATTTATCGTCCAAGAGTGTTTGTGTAATTTCTGAAAAAGTAAGGATGTCTATGCAGATATTGCAAACTTCAGGGGTATCTATGAAATTTCCCTGAATTTTAATAACTTTTCACCCTCCTTATTCCTCTCTATTCCCCTACTTCCCCTTGAGTTTCTAGTGACGGATAAGCACCTAATATTTGACACCTAATGCTTGACATCCAATGCTTTATAATAAAGAAATTGAAGTTTAAAATGTTAATAAAGAATTTTTCGTCACTAGACAAACACAAGTTGCTTTATAACAAAGATCTTAGATCAATGTTTGGGAATTTTTTTGGACTTCACCAAGCTAAAATCCAGCATTTTCTTCATTCAACTAATTTTTTGTTAAATCGTGCCGGATGTGTTTCTAATTTTACATTGTAATATACTACATTTAGATTTTTCTGTAAAATCCAAGGGATTTTTTTACCGGCAATTTCAAAATGCGACCAATTTTTTCCTCAATCCCATTAGCTAACTCTTAGGCTAATTTTGGACTATGTTTCTAATTTTACATTATAATATAATGAATTTAGGTTTTTTTGTAAAATCTTACTTGTTTTTTTGTTGGTAATTTCAAAACGCAACTAATTTTTTCTCTAATTCCACCGGCTAACTTTGAACCAGCCGCCAATTTTTCCCACACATTGTCTTAGGCTTTACCAGCAACTATAAAGCATGCTCTTTATGTCAAAGAGTACTTTAGTGCCGCAAGTGAGCTGTCACTACAAAAAAAACCATGGTTGAATCTACAAAAAGTTGACAAAGATTGAAACCAAATCTGCATTATACTGTAGATTAGGTCACAATCTTTGTCAACTTTTTGTAAATTCAATTATGGTTTTCTTGTAGTATGTGGAGCGTCCGTCTTCAACCCTCCAACTCTTTTTAACCCTTAAACATTGTTGCAGCCATTTTGTGGCTTCTAGATGACTAAATATTGCTTTGACAGTAGAATAACACTACTTCTCATTCAAGATTTTGTTGGCATATGAATAGTGCAATCTAGGGCATGTAGATAGATAGTTTTTGCATGCACAATGTTCACAAAAGGGGTCCCACATGCCAATTGAGTAGTAAAGATGCACCATTGTGTAGTGTATTTTGGATAATGAGGATCTTTTTACCAAAACTTAGTGTGAGTTATTAAAATGATATGTATTTAGTTTGAGCGTAACTGACAATATAAAGTTTACTAGATCTAGTTTCTCCTTGTACTTTAAGTCCTTGAAAAATTTTAAGTTTTGAAAGTTTTATTACTATCACAAGTTGAATACTTATTATCATGGAAAGGTTACTTTTTCTAATTTTACCAACATGGGAAGGAAAAACTCCATCATGATGATCTTCATTGTGATTCACATCCATGATAAAAAACTTGGCATTATTGAATACATTTTGTAATTAATATGAATTTCTTTAGCATTTGCTTCAAAATATTACAATAATTTCAAATTTTCACCAAAATTTATGAATATTTTTTTATACATGTAGTATGCACATACCTTCTACTACTAAAATTATAATATTGAAGTTTGATGTTGATTACATTGCCAAAATAACTCCTAGAAGATGATTGCAATTTCATGAAAAATCCATGGTTGTAGGCTTGTCCATTAAGGGTTAAACAATCGATTGCATGCTTCAGGCTCTCACTCCCACCTTTTCCTTACTTTAGTCCATTCAACACTGTTCAAACATTTTCCAGTTTTGTTTGAATTGCCGCAACCACCATCCCATTCCTGTTTCAAGAGCTCATACTACAATTTTGCCTTTAACCCCTAAAGGACCATTGTCCCTTTGAGAGACAAATGGGATTTTGGGCACGTACCTATGGCTAAATTACTATGCATAATTTTTTGAAACTTTTATTGAAGGTGAGGAACTGAAAGATCTACATGGGAATGTAATTTTTTCTTCAATCTGACATTTATTGAAGAAGTTATGCTTGAAACTCTAGAAAATGCTGCTCCTCGGGCAACCAAAAACTTCTTTAAAAATTTCATTTTTTTCAAATAAAAATCTGAAATAGGTTCTTTATACTTATATAGACATGGGGAGCTTTGAATCATTCAATTTTGATAGATGAGATGAAAGTTATTAAGAGTTTTTGTTTGTGAGCAATTCTAGATTCTCTACTCTAAAATAAACTTTGAAGTCCTTTATTTTACTCAATTTTCATTATTTTGGGAAAAAAACTAAACCTAAGGATGCAGATTGTTTATCCCAACATTATAACCGTTGGGGTTTGCATTTTTCATTTTAATAACTAAATTCTTAACAATTTAGTGTTTTGACTCATTCTCTACTTCTTTTTACTTACTAATTTTTCCCATGTGTTATATAATTCCAATTGATTATAAAATTCTCCCACATATACCTAACTTGGTCTTCTCCATGGGAAAAAAAACCGCAACTTTGCGTAGAGCAAATTTTTTGATATAGGAGTGGTCAACAACTTCTGAAATTTTTGGGCAATACAAAAAAAAACATTTTTCTTCACTTCACATGTAAAGATCTCACTCCTTTTCATTTGGAATAAGCTCATTTTTTTCCCCAAGTATGTCATACTGTCTAGAGCAAGATCTTACAGTTAGACTTCTATATATATATATATATATATATATATATATATATATATATATATATATATATATATATATATATGTCATTCCTTTTATCCCCCAAAAATGGCAGTTTTCAGTGTTTTTCATAGAGAAAAGAGCCTGGTCCTTTAGGGGTTAAAGTAAGAGGCTCAAACTCCATTAGGGCAATAATACTGCTCACCTCTCCAAATGAACTCCACCAATACATGCCCTTGTTCATAGCCTTCCATAAATTATAGTGGGCATACATTTGAGGAAGTGATCCATTTTAAAGCCCTATGACTTTTCTATTTCAAAATTTCATATAATTCCACATTGCTCTACAAAATACAAAATAACTTATGTTAGATGTCGATTCCTCTTGTCTTTCAAGGAAAATTTACTGGAAAATAAATCAAGAAGTTCCATCTTCCCAAAATTCAGTTCGAGCTCTTAGATGGTCGGTTTATGAGCCTCTTACCTTAGTTCTTCTTATTTAGGGTTTGTCCATTGTCTTGAGATGAATACTACCATTTCGATCGTCAGTCCATCCATGCCAATCGCAGTTACGGTCCGCTGGTTGTGTGTGTAGAGTAATGTCTTATTTTCAAATCCTCTCTCAGGATCTTGTTGTACAACAACCCCTCAATCTCTTACATGTCAATGAGAAATTTCTTTCAATTCATAACATAAGAGCATCCCCAATACAGCCATAATCAAGGCTCCAAAAAAGTTGTCGAATAGTGCCTGACTGCGGGACAGTTAGGGCCGCTTTACATCTAGAGGCCAGGCCAGTTCACTATGTCAGAGGTCAAGAATCCTCACTTGTTATTGGACAAAAAGTTGAAATTAGCCCTAATCCCGTTACACCTAGAGGCAGGGCCAATTTGGTGGAATGAATATTTTAAACAACAAAAACATGATATGACATGGCTTGAGCTTTTTGAATTGGATGCACCAAAAATGGGAGGCCAATTCATGGCCTAGGGGCTAATGTCAAGATTCATTATTATTATTATTTTTTCATAAAATATATATTTTTTCTCAAATCAAATCCATTATACCCCTATATACAAGGGGCACAGGGGGCACGGGGGGCACATGTGAATATGTTAATGTTGCATGGTATTTGTACACAATATTGAGCGTGATGATTTATTGATAAAGCTTTCATTTATAGGTAAAATTGGTGTGCAAAACCATCATGAATCATACTTTAATGTTGTATAGTATAATAGAATCATGGACATAAATTTATCGTCCTTTTTAAACCCCTTGCACACAATCAATCCTTCATCAAATTCAAAAGTGATTACATATTTGAAAAGCCAGCTTAAAAGGATAAAATGTATTAAATTTTGAAAAGTAAATTGTTCTTATTTCATACTTTCAATCCATGTCAAATGCAATTTTGCACAAATGAGTATGCCAGATTTATTCACTTTTACCAACATCATCAATATCTTTGTGGCTTCTAACCGCCTTTTAGAACTTGAAATTGTCTTAACTCAAGCAAACTTGTTGTACATTGAGAATATACTAATGATTAATTGTTGACTAACTTGTAGAGATTTTAAAAGCATTTAAATCATAACTAGATTGTTTTTCAAATGTATTCTTTCCTAACACTACTCGTTATTAGATTTATGTCAAACTTTAACAAAATTTGCTCCTTTATCTAAGCTTTTCAAATATGTAATTATTTTTGGATTTGATAAAATATTGGTTACTTAAAAAATAATTAAAAAAAAACTACAACTTACTGTCTAGGACTCTATATGACTACTATAAATAAATAAAAACTTTTAAGCATATAGTCAAACATTGCTCTCAAATTGGTTGGCCACATTTTTGCTTCTTTGCTTCTTTTAGCACCAAGCTTTTGAATCAGTAAAATAGTTTCAACAAAAAAATCATTTTACATTTTTACATTTTTTGAAATTTTTAAGAAGGAAACTATTTTCAAATGGAAATAATTAAAGAATAAAATGAAAAAGCATATAAATGATGATATACATAGAAATATATACAAAAAAATACTAGCGTACTTGGAATAACAAAATTTCTTTTTACTCTTTTTTGCAACTCAATTACTCAGTTTTTCATATCCTTGAGGGACACATGCCTTCCGTTATTTTTACCTAGCCTATTGGCCTCTTCCCAATTATTGTCATATTTGTTAAATTGGGAAAAATGGAGGGACCATTTTGTACTCCACTCTAAATCCAAATAGTTACCTGAAACCAGATTTGAAGGTATCAGATTTAGTCTGAGTCACTAAGATATTTTCCCTCACAAATTCCTTCTCTTAGGTGAGGGCACGTGTACCAAAAAAAATGCTACAAGCTCAAATTTAGGTGACCACCTAAAAATATGAAAGTCTCAAAATGTACTCTTTTTCCCAATTTAATGAATATGGTGTTTTATAGTATTTTCAAAATAAGGTGGCCTGGTAAGAGGCCATTTTATAAATAAGGAAGATCCAACAAGATTCCTTCTACATAAAAAATGGAGATGATGAAAAATTTATGAATGACCCAAATTACATAACAAAAACATGCATTCAATAATGAAAATTATTTACTAACTTAAACATTTGTCAAAATTTTGAAGAAAATAATTCCAACACAAGGTAGGTTATAAAACTAATTCTTCCTTTTCAATGTTTGTACAAACATAAATGAATTAAATAAATTTATCTAAGCAACTAATTAATAAAGATCTACTTGTTCATATCAACATCTCTTCCACCTCCTCAATGACATTGATAGTACAGACTTTCTTTTGCATATTTGTCCTCCTTTTCTTCTTCCTCTGCCTCTTCTGGAGATTCTTCTACATTTATGGTGAGTAGATGTGGTGGTGACAAAGTTGTAGCCGCCTGTTGTGTACTATGCCTGTGTATATTTTGAAGTGCAATCCTTTCTTCTACTCATACAATCTCCTCTTCCATACGTAAGCAAAAATACATATTTGTTAATGTTGAATCTAAACTCCAAGCTTCTTTGAAAAGAGTCACAGCAGTTTGATCAACTATACACTGAATTTGCTCAACCACAAGTTTATTTCTTTCAGACAAATATGAAGACAAACCTTTGGCAGCTGATACAATTCTTTGTAGGATGTGCTCCCTAAGATTTTTGTCTATTTTCAATTGCTTCACTTGTTTTGAACCCATCAATATTGGCCTAGTAGGAAAGGTATTTGTATTAGGACTTATGGTGGAGTATGTTCCGGAGATGTAGAGGTAAAGTCTAGAATGATATCACGTCTAGTATATGGTCCCTTTCTAGATGTTTGAAGTTCCTGTCTACTTGGTTCAAAGAACTAAGGAAGATTTTTGACTATTGTCCAACAATGCAGACATGAAAAGTGTTTGTTTTTTACATTTTGGCTTTGGTACAGTTGCAAAGTCTAATCAAGAATATTTGCTTCACTAATCCTTGACTCTTCAAGGGCTCTAACACTAGCGACACATGCATTGAAATTTTGTTGTTTCTACCTTTATATTTATGAACTTGTTTCTTGAGATTTTCTTGATTCCTCAATACCACTTAGATGAAAGGATCATACAATAATAACAAATTTTAGTTTTGTAGCCAGCAAATATTTTTATGCTTATTATATATGAAATTGAGATATGGAAAACATCAAACAATTTTTTGGCATCAAATGTTTGAAATTGTGAGTTCATTACAAACATGTTTTGCATGTCATACTTACCTCTACCAATTGCAGCCATGAAATGAACTCTAATACAATCCCAAAATTTTCCAACCTTTTGTTGTGTCCCCACAATGGGATCTTGGCTTATATGCATCTAACTCCTACACAATTGGATTTCGTCACTGCTACTATAGTTTTTATCCCTTCTTGATGTACACTCATCCGTCATATTCATAGTCTTGCGTGTATACACCTATCATATTTAAAAAACAAAAACTAATTAAAATAACATAATTATAAAAAGAACATTATAAAATGTCCTTAGAGTATTAATTCAATAGCACAATGACAACTATTGCAGTGTTGATGAGCACAAGGCATTGCATAGAAAGAACAATTTTGATATGAAAAAAGAATGTGCAAAAATTCAGCAATACAAAAATGAACCTCATAAACTGTTGTATAAGCAAAGAATACAATGTAATATTATTGAATAAAAGAAGAATGAAAAAGAGACTTCTTGAACTTATGTAATTGTATAAATCAAGCAATTATACTTTTTAATACTTTTAACTTAAGTTTTTACTTTAAACTAAGAGTTTCAAGTATAAATAGTCATTACCTTGAGTTGGAGCTATTACTTTGAGTTGAAGTTATTACTTTAAACTTTGGTTGTTAATTTCAACATCAGACTTTACTTTGACACCCGGGTGGATAACTTAATGCATTTTAGATTTCATGTGCACCATAATATAGAGAGGGGTTTATTCTTTTGAGGTAATAATTATAAAAAAATTACAACTAAGAAAGAGTTCATTCAAATGAAAAAATTGAGTATAAGTAATAAAGGTAGGTTATAAACATGCCTCATTACTTTTTTTTACAAGTAATTAAGGGGCTAGTATCATGGGGTATCCTATGGTCCTATTGTATTTAATGTGGGTATAGGGTATCCAATGTTCCATGGTGGTTATAGGGTACGGGATGTTCCAATGAGGGTGCTAGGTGATGGGTGATGAAAAATGAGAGCAACAAATGTGGATGAATGGTTAGGATATACTTCACTTTTGAGCCAGGATTTTGTTGCTAAGTGTTAGGGTGCACGTTCTAGCCTTTGGGATTTCAGCTTATCTCATTTGGCATGTGCGAAATAGGGTTTTCTTAATACATGCATGTGAACGGAGTTCATTCATATGCTTTAACTCTTAGTTTGATTACTCTTAAATTTTTTGGAGTAAAGAGGCATTTCTAATTGCATTGTATATTTCCATGAAGGATTTGATCTTTGTCTTGAAATTACTTATGAAAGCATAGTGCATTCTTACCCTAACCCCTAAAGCCTAAATTGTCAAATTACCTAACAATTCAAAATCTTAAATTATAAAGAAGATAGCTTAAGAAAAAAAATTGCTTAGCCCTTATAAGTAATTAAAGAGTGCCCTAAAATTGGCAATTTAATCCAATTATATAATTATAGAGACCTTTTTATTTGGCCCAAGGAACTAAATAGCCCCCCATAAATTACCCCCTTGTCGCACTTGGAGTACCCAACATACAAAGAGTGATCCACTTGAGCTTTGACATATAGTTCCAAAATATCAAATGCATATTAATACTCTTCATTATGAATAAAAGCTTTTGCTTTCATGTTTGGTGTAAAAGTAGGAATACATAGGTATAATTATAGAAAAAAGTATAAATATAAAAAATCATATTAACGGTAATTCATGTTTTGTATATTATATTGTAGCAAATTGAAAGTTTGAGTTTCAATATTATTTCAAGTTCCCATATTTTCTTTGTGTATTGTAGATTTGTAGAAAAGCAATCATTCAAAGAGCTAGAATCCAATCTTCATGGAGAATGAAAATACAAATATACAATGGATACATAGGAAGAAGATGCCAACATTTATGATGTAATTATGGATATAGATGATCTTCATGAGCAAGTATAAGCACTTGGTGTTCAGGTGTCTCCTCGACGTGGTGGTTCTACTTGTGGCAGAAGACCTAATATTGCAAGAGGGAGCGCAGGCACACAATTGTTTGATGAACAACTATTTTGTAAATGAACTAGTGTATGATGCAAGGACATTTTATCAAAGGTTTTGTATGTTAACTTAAAAATTCCCACTATACACTTAGAAATGACCTCATAGAACATTTGTGGGCCTTGAAAGGAAATTCTTAGGACTTGATTTACATTTTGATATCATAGGTTAGTTTTTTTTTTGGCCCACTGAAGAAATATTAATATATGTTTTTTGATATACATGTCATACACATGCATAAGTAGAGTTGAATTGCATTGTTGGATAAAAATGTAAAATACAAAACCGCAAAAATATGATGCCAAAGATTGAATTTTTTTCTACTTGTGGAGCTTAGATTTATTCTATTTGGACTAGTGTTGAGAAAGTTATATACGATTTAGTTTTTGGGCAATCTAAGCATCTTTTTGAGAAAATAACTTATAGAATTCATTTTTGTATGCAATTTTTACAATTTGAAAACTAAATTATTAAGTAAGATTAAGTTTGTTTGATAGAACAATTAGGCTTGTAATTATTTGAATTCCCATTCCATCTTAGAGCTATTAACAATTTAATTTTCCTTTCAATCTTGAACCTACTTTTACTTAACAATTTTATAGTGAGTGAAAATTAAGTTTTTTTTGTTGACTTTTTTTAAAGATTCTCAACTCATTTCTTTAACATGTAAAATTAAAGCATCAAAATTTGATGGCAAAAAAATTAGAAAAATTGAACAAACAACCCAGAATATCAGTTTTATTTGAAAAATAGTTTATATTAGAAAACAAGTTTTACTAGAAAAATTGAACAAACAACCCAAAACATCTATTATCTCGATTGATAAAATGAACTAAATGATATGCATCAAATGAATAAAAAGTTGAACAAACATCAATTAACACCAAATGAAATAAATGATTTGGAGTGAGAAGACATGTACTTAGTGGCTTCATTTTTACCATATCCTTTCATCCTTGGAGAGCACAAATTTTCAATGGTGTTTAGCCTCTTAAGAGGTCACGGTGTCTTGATGAGGATCGTCTTCTACTGAGAATTAAGCAATTAATTTCTTTTGTGTTGGTTTCAAGGATTGTTAGGTCTAAGGAGTGGTAGTTGTTAAATTCACTAGTTAGAGGCAAAGAGTTACTTTTATCTTTAGAGTGACTTTTACCTTTAAGGTTACTTTTAATTTAGGTAACTTTTACTTGAGGAGATTAAACCCATATTATTTGTCTTCGCCCTAGTGACCCATAGACTACTTAAAGGGCAAACTATGAATCTCATATATCTTATTATGTATCTTATATAATATTTTGTTATAATATATCTTTTAGGTGGAGAGGATGCTCAGTAGACCAAACTTGACAGGTTCAAGTGCTATTGGAGTTGGACGTATTGTGCAAGAAGATACTCAATAGACCAAACTTGTGTTCAAGTGCTACTAGACGTATCCTAAAACCTTAATAGTTGTATATTGAAAGGAGATTTTAAGTGAGGGTTTTTGTTACTTTTCTATCTTTTCACAAAACTTTACTACAGCCGGGAGCCCCGTGCTTTTCTAGATAGGTAGCAAACCTCACAACAACGGTGGTTCTTCCCAGCCTACAAACCGGATGACTTGGCCTCTTCCATTTGCAAGCCAAAATTAGCTTGCTTTATTGGGGCCAGGTGGTGATGCTTTGAGAGGATAATTAACATTGAAGGAAGGATTAGATATTAGGGAGAGGTTGGCTAAAAGGGTATACATACGGGAGTGAGGATGACCATTGCATCTTTTTCACTTGTATGCTTACACATTTGAGTAATTCATGTGTACATTTGCCTCATATCTTCCTAGATTTTTTAATAGTGTTAATTGTTTGGCATGTTTAAGGTGGTGTTATTGTTTGCTTGCTTGGGGGCACCTTGCATTGGTGTGAGTGAGAGAGATATTAATGGTTCAATGTCATCTTAAATTCAAAGGGATTGCATAGCTTTTTGTTTGAAAATGCAATGGAGCACACTATGCACTTTTGCAACGTTGGTATCAAAGATTTGCTAGTGCGTAAGTGACACTTGACCTTGGAATGCCATTTGTGAAGCTTTGGAAAATTGTTGAATATGCCAATTACTATCAACAAGAGCAATGAACAATTCTAGGGGCTCCAATTGAGTGATTGCAATATTGCACCAAACGTTATACTAATTTTGTCTACATCCTATACATGGATTGAATTATTGGATGCAACTTATGCAAATTACTTCTAATGAACTTGGAATTCATAAAATAAGTGCGTAACAATAATACACAACTTTCATAGTGCTATGTGATTTTCAAAAATGTTTCACCTTCTATAAATGCTTCTTTACACTAGTAGAAAATCTTGCACTAAATCAACAAAATTTCAACTAAAGAGTGTTAATTTTATCTATTGCTTTGGACGTGTTAGTTTGGATACTTTTTAACAAGGGTTTGTTATTTTTGTGTTGTCTCTTTGTTATTTTTCTGATGATTTTGTGTCAATTATGTTAATTTCAAGGAGGAAAGTATGGCAAACGGGCAGCATCCGGGTAGCAAGAAAAAACATCTGAAAATTTAGAAACAGCTCAATGTGTGGCGGCCGGGGTGCCTAAGGGATCAAACTCAAGACCTCCTGCCTCACAACCAAAGGCCTTTGTGTTGCAAACTAGTTTGTAATGACGGTTACGTTGGTTAGAGATTAGTTACCCTTCCTCTTTCTTTTTTAAACCAAGTGAGGAGGTTTATTCATCACTTGACATTTTGCTTAATACAATGGAATACTTTCAATGTCACCTTTGCGTCTCTTAGTGTTTGTTTCTACATTAGGTTATGATCTCAAAATAGGAAAGGAATGTCGACTCTTGATCTTGTATCGTAACTTAATGTCAAGTCCTTGAGAGTCCACATTTGGATGAGAAAGCAATCGGGTAGGGATGTATTTGATTTTGACAAATGTGGAATGTTGCTTTTTGGGAAATTATTGTGAAGTAAATAGGCTCAAGAATTCTTGCAAATTTTCTATGGTGGTAGAAGTAGCAAACAATTTGTGCGGTTTTCTTTTTCCAAAATTTTGGCATATTCTACTCAATGTTTCAATGCATTCTTGGGATTGTTTGTTGGTTCTATTGACGAGGTGATTTTAGGTTTTGATGCATTCACCGTAGTTGGTAGGTAGGATAACAGCCAATTAATTAGTAGTGATTAGAAAAAAAAAAAGAATAGAGGCATAAATGAAATAATGTTAGGGTTAGAAAATACTTGCATCAAGTAAATCATGTAGCAAGTTTCAACAATGCTTGTCTATAATGACAAGATTATAGTAGGTGAAGAATGTTGGAGAAGTCATGTTGTGAAGTTAAGTTGAGCTACCATGGATTGTGAGCACGTAGCCAGAGATCCGCGAGGGTTTACAATGCCGGAAGAGGTGGGGTTGGAATTGGCCTCATTCATACAACAACAAATTCAAAATGTGTTTCAAGCGGCAATCCCTTACTTGGTGCAAGAACTTTCAGAGCGTGCAACGTTGGGGCCAGGACTGGTAGCGTCATCCATATCTGGGGAAGAAGGGCGAGCACCAAGAAGAATGGAAGAGCCTCAAGGTGATGGATTTCATATCAAGGAATCAAAAGTAGCGGAACCAGATAAGTTTTCCGAAAAGAAGGATAACGAGGTGTATTGGTGGCTTGCACAATTGCGTTTGGTATTCCGAGGTAAGCCACGCACTTATAATTCTGATGCCGATAAAGTCGCTTATGTTCTTTCATATATAACAGGGGCTGCACAAAATTGGGCAATGTCACTTTTGCAAGCCCTTGATGAAGGACGTGATCATGAGCTGTTGACAGACTATGATGCTTTCCGGAAATCCATTATTGGGATTTACGGTGACTTGGATAGACAAGGTAACGCAGAAGACCGTTTATGTCGGCTTAGGCAAATCGGTTCGGCGGCATTATATATTTCTACGTTTAATGAATATGCTGCTCAAGTCGAATGGAATAAAGCTAGCTTGGTGGCTCGGTTTTGAGGAGGACTCAAAGATGAGATCTTGGATTCCGTAGCCACCGCAAAGACCCAACCACAAAGACTTCAAGATTGGATGGCAATGGTGTCCCGAATTGATGAGAGACTATGGGGCCGACGGTAAAATTGGTAGGTACAATCTGATTCCCAAAATGTTAGAGTTCCAACTGCTCTTTTCCGTGATCCAAGTGCGAGGTCTCAAGCAAATTTGGGCCCAGTGCCTATGGAACTTGGCGCGACTTGAGCCACGCAAGCTTGGGCAAAAATGGCAGCGGAACGGCTAAAGTATCAACGCTAGGGGCAATGTTGGGATTGCGGCAAATTAGGACATATCAGAGCTAAGTGTCCCACAAATCCCTCTAGGCCACTTTCAGTTTTGACTACTATGAAGATGGAAGAAACACCCTCGGGAAAAGAGAAAGCCCGGGACTGAGTGGGAGGATTCAGTATCTGAATATTGTCCAGACGGCGACGGCTACAATCCTGAAGCAAAGCACGAGTACAAAATGGGGGGATGATGAGCTTGATCATGAACAATGTTTGCAATGGAAGAAACCTCTAGTAATCCACAAAGATCCGGGAAATGTATTGACTCCATTGTCTCTACGGGCTATCTTGGATCCGGAGGGCCATGTAACGTTGGATGCCACAATCAATTTCATGGCGGCCTCCACCCTAGTGGACTCAGAAGCTACAGAAATCTTCATGCATCCTAGGTTTGCAGAGGAGTGCAATGCAATCTTAAAACTTAAGAGAGCACCAAAAGAAATCCAGGTGATTGATGACCGAATGATTAATTCCGGGCTTATTATACACGAAGCGGTGGTTGAATTTGTAATTGGGAGTCATCGTGAGAAGTTAGTAGCGGATATCACTAACACAAGAAGATATCCATTTATTTTGGGCATCCTTTGGTTGATTTATCACGATCCAACTATTTGTTGGTCACAAAGGAGTGTAATGTTCAACTTAGTGTATTGTGGAGCAAATTGTACAATGCCTAAAATAATGAGCCTCCATTCTAAAGTTGAAAATGATGCTTGGCGACGGTCAACAGATGGTGGGATTACCACGAGTGCACTGCATTCACAAAACAAAGTTCACAAAGGAAAAATCGAAAAAAAAATTAGCAAAGGAAG